>PVIJ01016376.1:0-21635 GCA_004024925.1 Scalopus aquaticus
CACCCGTGATCCATCTCCATGGTCCCTTGTGTTCTTTTCTATTCCATTTTGTGCCCTTTCCCTTCCCTCCCTCCGGCTCCTTCCCCCCGCCCCCCATTGTCTCTCCTCTCTGTCTTCTTATCTCTTCTGCTCAGCTCCACCCTCCCTTGGGTGGGGCAGGGAACCTGGAACACTCCCCTTTCCTGAGGACCACCTTCTTACACCGTGAGGTACAATGGCTCTCAGAATCCACATCTCTTTATCTCCAAGGCCAGGTAGCCGGTTCACACAGAAGAGCTGGCCTCTTAGCAGAATCTATTTGGTTCCTGAGTTTTCAGAGCATGAAAAGAGAAAGTTCATTCGGGGAGGATCTACTTTTGAGGTAGCCCCCTGAGAGCCCTGGTAGTGAGAGATTGCAGATGGAGGGTGCCTGTATTCTGAGGGGTGGAGGGAGCAGTGTTGCTCTTAGAACCTAGTTGTTTTGATGTTCAAAATGGCAGCCTGCACAGAAGGAAAAAGCTAACAGGACAGATTTTATTCTTTCAGTAGTAAAGGCCTTGGTTATAAACGGGTGGGAGTAGAAGAATGGATGATGTAGAAAGGTTTGGAGAGGAGTGACTTGATTAGGACCCATCTCACAGACTTCTCCATCTGGGAAGGGGTCTGAGATGCACTGAGGGGTGAGGGAGAAGGGACAGGTCAGAAGAGAGACTCAGGGGTGGAAAAGGGGAGGCAGCGGAGGGGAGAAGGGGAAAGTGCCTCCTGTAAGCTTTTCAGTTTTCAACTGGAAAAGAAAGAGACCACATCCTTGAAGGGGTATTTGAGAGCCCAGTGGGGGTACAGGAAGCCACTTCTGGATAGGTAATCAAACCTCACAGCCAGAGGTAGAACAATTCGTACTCTGAGTAGCAGAAAGCAGTGGGGGCTGGGCTCCTTGGGACAGGCTTGGAAGTGGAGGCTACGGGAGATTCTCATAAACCTAGCACACCCTGAATGGGGCCAGGGGCGGGAGCTGGACCCCAAAGCTCAGTCTTTGTTTTTGCAAGGAAAGAATTCCACGTTGAAACCAGAGTTAGCCAGAAAATCAAGAAGTTTATTATTAGATAAAAAGGAGGACAGGAAAGCTCTCTGAGCCAATAGCCACTGAGGACCAGAGACCGGGGCTGATGTGCTTTATTCAGAGATGGGGTGGGGCTGGGGACTCTGCATTGCACTTTTTGTGGGGCAGGCTCCACCTCAGGTTTCTGTCTGGTTGGTTTTGGCCTTTGGTCAGCCCTGGGGCTTGCCTTGCTTGACCTTCAACATTGAACATAGAGTTTAAAGATCTTTTCTAACTTGATATTATTTTATTTTTTATTTATACTGGAGAGGTTTTCTCCCCAAGTGTTGCCAATCACATTTATTATCTTTTGTGAATTTCTTTTGTCCTTTGGCTCCTCTTTCCCACTGAGGGTGTTAGTATATTTCTTTTTGTTTTGTAGTGAGGCTTAAAAAAAGTAACTTCACTTTAAAAAGTTCTGCTTCTGAAGATTTGAATATATAAAAACATATCTATCCTATCTTGATGTCTTTTATCTGTCTATCATCTATCTCTTGAGAGACTGTTTCAAAGTTCTTGTCTCTGTTGGCTCTGTCATTTCTGACTCTGGTTTTATTGAATGATTTTTATTCTAAATATTATAAATATATTTTCTTTGTTTTTTAGAAAAAAAATTTTTTCCTCCAAGAATTTTTATTAGAAAATTTAAACATGTTCTTACCACCTAGATTTTACAGTTCATATTTTATTATATTTGTTTTGTCATGTATCTATCCATGTGTGTAATTTTTAAGTTAAATGCTGCGCATTGTGAATTTTCAGCACTGATTGCTGGGCTTTGTTGTCTTCCGATGTTTGAGGTAATCCTGGTAGGTAATTTAATGTGTTGTTACTTGAAGGTTGTAAAAGTTAGAATGTTAAAATGTCAAAATGGCCAAAACTGACATCAGTGACAGCAAGGTGACAGGCACCAGAAATGACCACCAGCAGCCGAAAAGCCTGCAACTTAAAGATAAAACTTCCCCAGCCCGGGGCAGAGGTTCCGGGAATCCTTGTCTGTAAACCTAAAGATAGACCTTCCCCTTTACCTGAGGCAAGAACTCTGTAAAACTCCAGGAACTCGTGAGATAACAGCACTGACCATCTGTTCCTTAAGAATGAGTAACCCCCTGCCCTATGTCATGTCATAGCCTCAGTTTTGCCTTTATAAGCTGACCCAATTCTGTACTCGGGGTCCTCATTTTGTCCACGGGACTGCTGTGTCGGTATACTGGGCTAATTTGGACCCTGGCTCGAGCTAGCAAATAAATCACCGCTTTGCTGTTTGCATCGAACCTGCCTCAGTCGTGACTTGGACCCGTTATCCATACTTTAACAAAGATGACCTTTCTAGTGAAGCTTTGGTGGCTTGGGTTTAGATGTGGCATTTCCCTGGTTAGTTTATCCCTGGACTAGTAGATGTAGCTCAATAACACTATCCACTCCTCCTGGGGGAGGCTGAAGTCCCCCTCACCCCCAGGGTGAGCTCTGGTAATCTGAGGAAACTTGTGACTCAATGCCTAGCCCTGTGGGGTTTCTTCCTGCATAAGTGTGATTTTTATTTCAGAGATGGACTGAAAAGGCCTGTGCAGACTTCTGGAAACTTCTGGAATTCTTTTTTTGTGTTACATCTTCCTTTTCAGTTATCTTCTCTGCAAATTCCAGCTTCCTCAGCCTCCTCAAATTTTAATCTCTGAAGAGAACATAAGGAATTAAGTGAGAATTATTAAACTCTACTTTAAAATCGTCAAGTGTAATTATACACAGAAAACTGCAGAAGTTATTGAGTGGGGTTCTGCTTTTGGTGTACAGTTCTTTTCTCCTGAGGGAGTAGTCAAAGCTATCGGCATACTTCACCTCTGTCTTATGCTGTTTTATTCAATTTCTGCTGATATTCCTCTCTGTCTCTCACTGTTATTATATACTCTCAATTCTGAAATTGTCTACTTCTGTTAGGGCTCTTTTCCTTAAAATTTTCGATAACAAAAGGTTAAAAGAAAGCATACACAGAAATAGAAAGCATAGTATAATGACCCCACCAATGTGATTCCTATCATTTAACATTTTGTAAACATCTTCGACATTTAGTAAAAGTTGGGTGTTCTTATCCCTAATTGTAGAAGACTGTCACATTTTATACCTAAAGCTCCTTTAAGGCATTATTTATTAACTGTGGTTGCATATTAGAATCAGTGGAGGTACACTTAAAAACCACTATTCTGAGGCCACATTCAAGACCAATTAAATCAGAATCTCTGGGGATGGAGCCCTGACATCCTTATTTATAAAGCTTCCAGGTGATTCCAGTGTGTGTGGCCAATATGGAGCATCAGTGCTTTAAGGGCACTTTAGGGATGGCTCTCCAAGAGCTGCACCCCCAAGGAAGTCTCCTTACCACTGTAGGAGGCATGTTGGCTGGTTGGCTGTAGTAGGAGATAGCAATCTGGTTGTGTTGGTAAGAGACTGTATTTAGGTTTACTTTGTGAATAAATACATTTTGCTTAGATGTCATTGCTCACTCTTTTTTGTTGGTGGTAGAAGGATTTGTTCAACCTTGTTAGATGGTAACACTCCCAAACTATTTTGGGTTATATTTGGCAGAAACATGAGCACCGAGTACATTTTTGGTTATTGCAGTCAGCAACCTCTCCAGAAGTGTTTTGCCATTTTCTCATTTTATTCTGAGTGTTATGGTACTAGTGTAAGGTAGGGGTCATTTAGAGATGGGCTACAGGATGCAAAGCATTGAAAGCTCATGCCCAAGTTCTTGTGCCCTTCTAGTAGGCCCCAAAACAGTATTAGTTCCCAGGTTTTCCCCCCTTTTGCTCCAGTGGTTTCTCTTCTGCATGGTACATTTCCTCTGGACAGGGAGAAAATGTGTACTACTATAGGGTAATACAGCACTCAGCGCAGGAGTTTCCTTAATGGGCCATTACTTCTCCTTATTTGGGACTATCTCAATGGCATACTTGTACCATTGGTCATACTAGGCCTGGTGTGTTTTCGGGAAAATTGTCAAGTTAAGCATGAAGAAATAAGATGGCTCCATTAACACTGACAGGGAAGATAACCCGGTCCATGCACTGCTGTGGGAGGGTCAATTCATTACTTTAGAGGGGGATGTGGTGGTGTATATTAAAATAAGTATGCAAACCTCATGATCCAGCAATTTTACTTTAGATAGCCACTCTAGGAATAAACACTCACTGTTCCCTTGGGTAGAATATATGAACAAGGCTGTTCATATCACAATTATTTATAATAGTGAAAATTTTGAAGTTAAATTTTTATGAATGGTGATGTTACTAAGTACTTAATGCTGGATAAATGATGGCATAAAATTACTGTTAAGTACTGCATACAAGTTAACAATAATAAATGATTTATCGATATTAATATAAAAAGACTTGGAAGATATATTGTAGAGAAAAGTAGTTGTAGCGATGAAAGTAAATATGAAATCATTTATATTAAAAAACAGAGAAGAAATAAAATTACACGCACACACAAATCCACAGAAAATATCTGAAAGGCATATATACCAAATTGGTAACGTGGTTATTGCGGAGATAAAGAGGTGAGTGTTCTTGGGGGTGGGTGAGGAAGTGGTGCCTTGACTGGATATTTACTATTACTTTAGAAATGAATGTTTCAGTTATCCGATGACCACGAATCACAGTTTCTTTGAAAACAAGTGAACAACCATTAAGTAAGCTGCTGGTCTTGTTATTCGGTGCAGCCTCTTGAGATATAGAAATCCTTAGTGAACTAGTGCTATCTCATCTTTCTCCTTCCCAGAGCCATGCTACATTTTAGTTCAAGGGCCATCAAGTCATACTTAAGAGGATCAGGAACAATCTTGTAATTGTCTTGATTTTAGCAAAAAGTCAAGTGTGATTCAGCAGGCAGATGGCACTTGACTTTTTCAGAGTGTTATTCACAGGGTTTCCTGGCTTGCTGCTTGTGCTCTAGGAAGGCGGGGTGGGGCACCACGCAGTGTCACACACCTGTGGGCCAAGTTTGTGCCTCCAGGGAGTGGATGTGCTGCTTGACCCTCCTGGGCTTGTGGAGACGAGGGTTGGACTCAGGACAGGGACACCCTTGCTAATTCTCCTCTTACCTTCTGGGCTTTCACCCTTGTTCTCCCTCCCACCTAAAATGCTCTCCCAGCTCCTTTCTGCTAGTTAACTCTGTTTCTGAGTCTCTGTTCAGTGTCTCATGAATTGATTTGAAAAATGTTTAAGCTTCTTGAGACTATTGTCTGTTTGGGTCACTGAATTATGTTAAGTAATTGTTATAGTACCTGGCACACAATTGGTGCTCAGTAAACATTGTTAAGTGAATGAGTGAAATAGTCCTCAGATTCCAGTAATGCTCTGCAGTGGGCAATGGGAGACAATGGGGTGACTGATTCAGACACAACCCCTGTCCTGGGGTCCTCGATATCATGGGAGAGAGATTTTGGCAAACTGTTTCAGCAAGGAGAGGAAAGACCTCCCTAGGGATGTAACATTTATGATGGAAACTGAAGGATGAGCAGAGTTACCTATAAGGCAAGTTGGGAAGGGACTTCCTGGAGGGAGAAAAAGCAAGTGTAAGGGTCCTGAAGTGAGTAAAAGAAATAATAAATGAAGAAGTAAAAACAGTGAAGGGAGAAAGGAGATAGGTGGCACGGGGTGATGGGGGGTGGTGGGCAGATTGCAGCCCTGGTGAGTCTTGAATTTTGATTTTCCAAAATGTATAGTCAAAGACGTAGTACATGCCGCCCATACAGTATCCAAATTCATATGGTATGGTATGCTTAATTTCACCATTTTTAGAAACTCTGCACTCTCACCTGCTTAAATCCACCCACAGTGACATCTCTGTCGATGTCACTGAGTCTCAGTCACATCCTATTATTTACTTCTTGTCCAGCTCATTTTGTTTCACTCCGAGTGGTCTTCGTGGGCCTGTCAGTCAGACTCTTTGCCTCATGTGGGCGCAACAATCAGACCAATCAGAGTGGCCCATAATCCTGCCCAGTGATTTCTATGGAGAGAAAGAGCAAGTAACCCTAAAAGAGCTGTTTAGAATTCATTTGGGGGATTGGCATAGATATCAGAGAGGGGACAATTTCTTCTCTAACATTACAATAGCTCAGAAGAGTGGACCTCGTCAGGATCTACCAGTGTTTCTCTTTGCTTCTCTTTTTTTTCTTGTCTCTGCTTCCTTCTGTGAGGTTTCCTGGCCCAGAAGGTTCTCTCTATGGGCAGCAATGTTTTGGTGAAATAGTTTGCACCTCTGGACCATCATGCCTAAAGCATGAAGTGAATCCATTAGACATATAAGAACACAATTTATTGTTCCTATGTCTTGTGTTATTGGCTCTCCGGATGTACGCTGATCTCTCTAGATAGAGAGTAGGTACCTAAATTCCAAACCAAACACTTCTTCCTGGTCAATCACAGTGCCCAGTATATTCCTATGCATACAGCAGGTGCTCAGTAAGTGCCTAACTGGTGATTAACACAGAACCTAGGTCACTGAGTTTGGTGACAGTATAATGGAGGATTTCACTCTGAATTAGTCAGTGCACTATGAGTGATTCAAAATATGAATTCATGTTTCAACTTCAGAGAGACCATGAGCTGAAAAATTGCTTCTTGGATTGAATGATGTCTTTGAAATACATTTGCCCACTCACCAGGTAATAAGGTGAAAGTGAAGAAAACAAGGATGTCACAGAGTTTTTGAGGAAAGCAAGGCATGAGACCCCCATTCGGCATCATGTGTGGGCAGGGTATTTCATGTTTCCAGCTCTTCCTGTCTTAGAGACACCGTTGTATCTTTTCATTCTCTCTAATACATTTGAGAGGATGGGTTAGGGAGCAGAAGGAATTTATTTCGATGCTCACATTTAGTGACAGGCTCCAGGGCTTCTGTGTTGTGCAGTGGGATTCTTCCCTTGCTTTGACCTGGTTGAAGCTTTATAAGCTTCACTGACAGTTCACCCTCAGTCCTCCCTGTGTTAGAAAATCCTGGGGAAGAGGGGTTGATATATTTGCTTATTAGCCTTCTTGATTACTAATGTTGATTTGATTTTATTTTTTTTGTACTGTGCATGCGAATCAAATTGTTGGAATAAATCTAAGCAGATGTTTTTCCGATATCCTGGAAAGACATTGAGAGCTTGTTGGCAGTGCAAGGGCAGTAGATTTTAAATCTTACCACCCTCACCAAATCATCTTATAAATGAAAACTAGGCCATTATTTCAAATGGCCCTTAAGGATTATTGAACAGAAATTCTACAGGGGTTTGCCCAGGCAACTCTGGGCAACCTCAGGGGTTGCTCAAGCCACCTCGAACCAGGAAGCAAACTGAGTGGTGGCAAATCCTCTTTGGGGTATGTGATTAGCCCTGGGTAGATCCTTCACTAAGACGTCACCACTCAATAGCCTTGATGCTGCTTCACAACTTGTCCTCCTCCCCTTTCTCCACCTCTTTCTTTCCCTTTTCCTTCTTTCCCTCTCCATCTTCTTTGTCTTGCTCCACTCTCTCCTCCTTTTCCCTTTCCATTTTCCTCCTTCTGTCCTTTGGACTACAGGGACAGAGAGTTGAGTTAATCTCACTCTCATATCTCAGCACACTCTCACCATTGGTTTGTGTGACCCTCTCACATCTTGTAGATTTGTTTCCTCTGTATTCTCATTCCACTTCCACACCCTTGCCTTCCCACTCATCTAGGTGATATTTGTGTCGGTTATATATGTTCTAGAAAATGTAAGTATCCTTGAGTTTGGTCTGAGATATGGCCACTCAACCTGGAAGTATCTCTTATCAAAGGAAATAAAAACTTGTTACTTGTGCAATGAGCACAAGCTGGAAGAACAGATCAAGAGGGATGACACAAAGAGAGGAACAGAGATGAACGACAAATAGGTTCTAGCTCCTTTGGGAAGCTTGGCTACCAGTAGGACATTCTTGAGGTATTTTCATGTGTGTAAAATGCACTCTTGTTTTTTATTTGAAAAATTTGTTGTTGTTGTTGTTTGTTGTGATAAAATATATAACACAGATTTACCATTTTATTTATTTTTTTAAGGATTTATTTATTTATGCATACAAGCTGGGGTACAGGCCGGAGGTGTGGGGTGGCGAGAAGGTTCACCAGAGACAGAGCAGGGAGCAGCACAGGCAGATCTTCGGAAATACACTGCTGAGGGGAGCAGCGGGTGAGGCAGAAGAGGCCTGCCGTGCCATGTGGGATTCTCCCCGGCCTGGTATCAAACTTGCGTCGCAGCTACCGACAGCTCCACAGCTCAGTGCTTAACCGCTGCACCACCAGGGAGGTCCCCAAATTTACCATTTTAAACAGTTTTATGTATGCAATTCAGTGACATTAAGTATATTCACATTGTTGTACAACCATCCATCTCCAGTACTTTCTCATCATCCCAAATTGAAGTTTGGTACCTCTTCTCCTTTTTGAGGCCAGCTGGAGTTGGTTTTTATTCTGTGTAAACCACAGACCATAAATAAAACGCTAGGAATCAGGAGTCCTTGGCTTGTCCCCAATTCATTATGTGATCTGAGACAAGTCTGTGGAATAGAAATTACTACTCTATAAAGAATGAATGTGGGCCTCCCTGGTGGTGCAGCGGTTGAGCGCTGCCCTCTGGAGCTGTCGGCAGCTCGCGATGCAAGTTCAATGCCCGGCCAGGGAGAACCCCACATGGTGCGGCAGACCTTTCCTGTGTTGCCCGCTGCTCCCCTCAGCAGTGTATTTCTGATCTGCCTGTTCTGCTCCCCACTCTGTCTCTGGTGAACCCTCTCGCCGCCCCATGCCTCTAGCCTGTACCCCAGCTTGTATGTATAAATAAATAAATCTTTAAAAAAAAAAATGAATGTGGGAATAGCTTTAACCCAAGTTTGTCGGTAGTCTTTAGGTAGCTTAGGAACAAACTGGAATCTGATGAGGCATTTGGCTTAGTAGGTGCATATTTGTGGGGAGAGAGCCAACAGCTTTCACTGGCCAAAGGGTTCTAAGAGCAAGGACAGGTTCCTAATTGATTGGTTTGATGATCTTTTTTTATTAAGTGAAGTTAACCCCGGGGACACACTGCAACTTAAAACACCATCCCCGCCTCAGAGAGTTCTGTATCAGTGGGGACTGTGGGTGGTGAGGTGGGAGCTGGGAAGTGAAGGCCAGAGGGGAAGTAAGTGTTCTCAGAGGAGGGCACTTTTGGGGTCCATCAGATCAGTCCTGTCTTTGGTAAAAGCTCTAGGGGAATTGGAACTGAAACAGAAGGGTCTAGCTGTGTCCAAGAGATGATACCCAAGGTGAGCAGTAGGGTCCTTCTCCCTCTCTTTCTCCAACATCAGGACCTCCCTGAAGCTCTGAATTAACACTTTGTGTGCCGGTGCCCTTTAAATTTACCAGCCCTCGGGGCCAGCCATTTTCTGTGCCACCTCATGAATGGTATAAGCATTCAATAAAACACACACAACTCCTGAACTACTGGATATTTAAAAAACTAATATCTCTCATAAAACACCTTACACTTTCACCAAAACAATGTGTAAAGCTTCTAGCCTGAGTACAATCAAAGAAATAGCTCCTAATACTTCCAAATAAATCCTCCGTGGCGTGAAAAACCGGAGACTAGATGAACACGTATTAATACGTGAGCCACCCAAGAGCCCAAGAGCCCCTTACATGGTGCCAAGTGACAAGAGAAACTGCCCCAGAAGGGCACAGGCTGAGCCAGGCCCATGGTGGCCCTGGCTTTTCTGGAGTGGGTGATGCGGCCTGCAGAAGGAACTGAAATGTGACCAGCAAGTGGGGAGAGTCAGAGCAACTGGGCCAGCGGAGGCAGAGAGTCAGGGGCCTCCTCCCTTCCCCTGGCGGGCTGTGCGCTGTGCTGAGCGGCAGGTCCCTGCGGCCTGTGGGGACGCCCGCTGTGACTGAGCAATCCTGTGTCCTGCTGTGAAGCAGGACAGCCTGGAGAGGCTCCACCTAGCAGTATTATTTTTTCCTTCCCCTGCCTCACTTTCTGCCTTATTCTTGCTTCTCTCGGATTGTACTTCCAATCAAGCTTCAGTATGTAAACTTTTGCCACGGGCTCTGTTTTCTAGCGGAAAATGGAATAATATATATATATACTTATCTTAGCCAATTTGTAAAATCCTTAGAAAAGACAATAAAGGAACTCACCTGAAATACACTACCCAACAATAACCATGTGGATATATTGGTGTATTTGAGTCTGTGTCTCCTTCCTTCTCTGTTTCTCCATCACTCATTTAAGCAAGCGAGATGAGGAGAATTGAGTCTGGGAAGAAATGACTCAAAAAGATATGGCTGAGAGAGGACTTAATACTTATCTTCCTGTAAAGCAGGAGCTTTTATAATGAAGATGCTGAATAAAAAGACAATACATTAAATAGCAAAATCAAAAAGAGAGATTAAATGCATAAAAGAACTTTGAGATTGCCAGAAGGGCTGTGTTCTGGAGGAATTTTCCAGGTATGAAGGCTGTGTGATCCTTATTGAGAACTGCCTACAAAGTCAAGTACTTGATAGAAAAGAAGAGAGAGAAGTGAGAGAAGGGGAAATAATGCAAGTAGAGTTTATTGTGTTTACCGAAAACTCATATCTGATTAATTTTACTCTGATTTTCATAATAGTTTTAACAATTTGGGAAAAAGCATCGTAAATAAATATGTATAATATGTAAATGCATTTATAATAAGACACCTGTGTCTATAAAATGATGCCATAGATGTGCAAGAATAAAGCACTCTACACTGTAAGTATACATCTTATAGCAACACTAAATAGTTTCTCACTGGTATTGTTTGCTAATTGTTTCTGGAGGTGACTCAGGATGGATGGCAATAAAGTTAGGGGAAATGTATTTTTGATTGACCCCAAAATGATTTTGCTGCAAAATTCAAATGTGGTGAGCATAATGTGGAGTTTATACTCCTCAGGAGAACGCTATAGATTTTCATATCCCATTTACATCGATAGCAAGATAATTTATCTTGATTACAGGGAGTACTGAAGGAAGTAATTGTCATGTGCTGCTTATTATAGTGCTTCCAAATAAATTAAAAACTCCAAAGATACAAAGGTTTTAAAACCAGTCATAGGGCATGCACAACAGCATTTGTTTCGATAATCAATAGTAAATGATCCATGAATTAGAAATGCTTTCTTAGAGTGATCATAATGGCTTTTATTCCACTCCTTTCCACCTCATTAACAATAAGCCTTTAAAAACACATCTGAACCTGGGTGGCACTTTCCCAAGTAGAGGCTGCATCTGTGTCTGAGCCCCTGAGTTCACGCTGGCCCAGTGCAGAGCCTCTGCCTTCTTAGGCCTGAGCGGTGGTGCCCCCTGTAACCACATCCAGTGCTCAGTTGTAAACACACACTTTGCACAATATTTTTCCCCATTTTTTAAAATTAAATTAATTTTTTTAAACTTTTTTATTTTCTCTCATCACTACTGATTTTTGTATGATATTTGATTTCTCCCCTCAGGTGTATTCCCCATAATTCTCACACTGAATTATGACCCTCTTCTGAATGGGGGTGGGCTCTATAGGGAACTATCCCCATGCTGTCAGCTCTGCTCATGTTTTCTATCTTTGTGGCCTCTGTTGGCATTGAACTTGAGACCAGTTTTTGCCCCTTACATCTCCACTCTTAGGAGCTGAATTGTGTGTCCCCTCCAAAATTTATATGTTGAAGCCTTAACCCCCAGCACCTGAGCATGTGATTACATTTGGATAAATGGCATTTAAAGAGGTGATTGAGGTAAAAAAAAAATCATTAATCCAATATGGCCAGTATCCTTATAAGAAGAAGAAATTGGAACTTGTAGATAAACATTCTTTTTCAATAAAAAATTAATTGTAAAAAAAGAAGAAGAAGAAAAAGAAATTGGGATACAGACTACACACAGGAGACCATGTGAAGAAACAACCTCGTTGGCACCTGGATCTTGTACTTCTGTCTCCAGAACTGAGACAGAATACTTTTCTGTGTTTCAAGTCACATCGTCTGTGGCCCTATGCTATGATGGCAACCAAACATACCACTCGTCACTGGTGAGCAGGTGGGATCCTCCTCACGGTCCTCGTCAGCTTCGAGGCGCTGTCCGTGACAAGCCATCATCTCCACCGTCGTCCTCATCCTACCACAGCCTCCTCCCTTGCAGCAGGAGTGTTTTACTTGTTTGGTCTTTCACAAGTTCTTTGACATACTTTTTTTTGTCCTAATACCCACAAGACAAGCTTGTGAGTCGATTGGAAAAATGAGACTTGGGGAAGGTGAGACTTGCCTGCCTGTCACCACACAGCAGCTTCCTGAGGCACAGCGTCCTCTCGTACTTCTCCTTGGTGGAGAGAAGAAGCCAGAATTGGGTTCGTGCAGTTTCAGCCAGCTTTGAATGGATTGCTCTGTGGCATGGAGCCCTAAGACCAGGGGCATGGAGGCTGCTAGGTGACTGTGTGATGGCCAAGGGCAGCCCTTGGCAGGGTAGTAACACTCATTTGTAAGTGAACTAAAGTATTTGCCTCATCTGTAGTAAGATGGCCATGGTACTGGCATCCTTGGGAGCTTGTTTCTGGGATGTGTCTGGGGACAAGGCTCTGAGTGGTGTTTGCAGATGTCAGGTGTGACCCCTTGGTGGAAAGAAGTAGCCGGAGTCCTGACTCCCAAATTCTCAACCAGCTGTGCCCCAGGCTGAAGCCCCCTAGGCAGCAGTTGTCTGTGGACAGTTGGTCAGAGCAGCCTGGCCTGGACCCTGCCCCCTGCCACACCTGGGTCTCATAAGCTCCAGTTTCTCTTGGGGATCCTCCTCGCCTCCAGCCTCGGTGCAGCAGCAGGAGGTGGTACAGAGATCCAGGGGTACTATGTTTGTCATTTTGTGTCATTTGTATAGTCATGGCTTGTGTCTACCTCACATATTCTCAGCCTTACCTCTGTCTCCAGCCACAGCTTGGACAAGTACTTGTGTGGGAGCCACCTGCTTCACACGGGGAGTCCCTCAGCCCAGATACCCATCCCTCTCAGAAGGCTTTGGAGAGACCGGGGCTTCTATTGCAAATCGTGCCAGCGGCTTCTCGGTGATCTATTCAGGCACCCCTCACTCCTTCACTACTTCTAGAGGCTCCATTTTCAGGACCCATTTCTTTGGCCTCCCCTTTAAATCTCTACTTTCATTCTATTTAGCAGGACTCTTTGACCCCACTCCTCAGCCTGGCCAAAGACTCATTTATATGATTATTCCCTATCATTTATATGATCCATTCTTCTCAATCTCTCTTTAGAGAACCAAGAAGGGGGAGAATATTTACATTTCATCTCCTTAATTTTGTTCCTCCTGCTCCTGTCCAGTCCTGGGGAGAGGAAGAAAGCAATTTGGAGATTTGCTTTGATATGTGATATGAACTGTCATCTTTCCTTTCATTCTATAACCTAGAAATGTTTAAGTTGTATTTGTGCTAAAACTCACTCAATTTTATTTAACTTCAACTGAAATTTACCAAGTACCTACTTCTCATCTGGTCTCCTGCTCAAACAAGTCACAGTGAAGTAAACTGGAAGTTACCAGATGGTGTTGGGATGCTGAGAACTCTGTTGTCTGCAAAATGCTTAGCTAGCGGAGAAAGGGTGGGCTTGGGGGTTTTCACCCTGGGAAGTTTGCCCCCTGTGTTGACCTTTCCCATCCCCAGCATACTCAGGGGGCTCAGTGTCATCACCTCCCTTCCCAATCACTCTCTTCTCTGGCAGAAGAAATCCCGAGAGGTCTTTGCTATGCTCAGCAGGCTGGCATTGGTCTCTATTATTCTTATTCCTGCTGTATCATTCCCCTAATGTTGGGGTTTCATTCTCTGGGGTTGGTGGTGGGGTAAGTGAAGCAGAGAGAAATGCTCTTTTCTTTATTTGGATCTGCTTTTGGACCTAGTTGGCTGCTTTTCTGCTTGGGAAATATCTTCTGTGTACAAGGCGGGGGTTTGAATGAGGAAGGTGCTTGGCCTTTTCCATGCTCATGGCTGACCAATGGGAAGCAGGGAAGACCCAGCTCTGTCTCTAGGCCTCTGGCTCCCAAGGGTCCCACATGGACACAGGTGGAATTGCAGGTGTGGGAATGGGGATGTGCTCTAAAGACTCTGGAGTGGCTTCCCCACTCTCTTATCCTATGTTTTCCCACCTAAACACAGGGCAGAGAGAAGGCTTAACTAGGTTTGTATGCTCCTACCTAGTTCCTAATATTCTGTGGCACTGGAACAGGTTTGAAGTAAAGGTGATGTAATAGATAGAGAGGCTAATGCAGAAGGGAACTGAGATAAGAGCATGTGGAAGGGGAGGGGTTAGAGACAGGTACAAAAGGGGGTGCAGAGAAGAAGAATCAGAGGAGAGAGAGTGGAAATCAAAAGAGGGAGGGAAGGAGAGAGACAGAGAGGAAGAGTGAAAGAGAATAAATGGAAGTTAGAGAGAGGGAGACTATGAACGAATGCAGAGAGAGAGTTGTCTTCCATTTGTTTGGGTCTACAGGGTGATGGGGTCCTTTGCCTTCCTGGGAGGAGCAGCCCAGAGTGCAGCAGCCGGGAGAGGGCTTGACTTGGTGGGTCTCTCTCCACTGGACCCACCTTTGGCTGGTTGCAGGGTGGGACCAGCTCTGAGAAGACTGCTTCTGGCCACCTCAGTGGGCATGGCCTGCCAGGTTGGGCAAGGGTTGCCTCTCCAAACTCCTAGAGGAAGCTTAAGCTAGCCCAGGGGCCCTCAGCTTTGTTGGGCCATGGACCCCTTTGAGCAAAGCCAATGGATTCTTTCTCTGAATGATGTTTCCAAGTGAATGAAATAACATTCACAGGATTTATAAAGAAAATCAATTATTTTTGAAATACTATTATCAACATATTAAAATGTCATATTAGGGCCTCCCTGGTAGTGCAGCGGTTAAGTGCTGTGCTGTGAAGCTGTCGGCAGCGGTTCCATGCCCAGCCGGGGAGATTCCCACTTGGCGCGGCAGACCTCTCTTGCCTTGCCCACTGCTCCCTCAGCAGTGTATTTCCGTTGTTCTGCTCCCCACTCTGTCTCTGGTGAACCCTCTTGCCACCCCATGCCTCTGGCCTGGACCCCAGCTTATATGCATAAATAAACAAATATTTTTAAAAAATGTAATTTTATAACAGACATTCATCTTATAATAGGCTATAGCAGTGGGTTTGACAGATAATTTCAAAGTAGTGCTGAGTATAAATGCTACACATGTGTAGGATTGGTCACCCGCAAAATGTTCAGGTAGGCTTTTTTCCCAAGGTGTGCAGTAAAAATTGAGAATGAATGAATGAATGAATGAAGCATTGGGATACTGTCTAGTTTTCTTTCTGCCTTTACCACTCAGCCCTGTGCCAATCCTGTGGTAGGTGTTCATTTAATGATGGCTAAATGAATTAAAGGCTAGCTGGCTGGATAGAAGTTTGGGGGGTTGGGGTTAGGACTTACAGATGTGTCAGAGCCCAGCCTAACCCCCAAACTTGCCAAGACTGTGCTTCCCAAACTCTTGGTATTTAATCACTTGGCTTTCTTTTACTATTGATTCAGCCTCCTTCTGTCTGGTTTGAAAGTGGCTGACTTGGGGGAACTTTGGGTGCTCTGGTCATCGCTCCTCTGTATTGTCTCACCATCAGAGCCACCGCTTTGTTCTGAAGATCTGGGGCTGGACTGTGATGTGAGGCTGAGTCTCACTGGAGCAGTGACATCTGGCTCCACTCTGGGGAATCTAAGGGCAGGTATCAGCCCTTTACTGGAAACTTGCTCCTAGGTATTTCTGAATTCTTTTGATTCACAAGTAATTCAGCCTCTGTTCAGTGAGTGAGCCATTTAGCTGTCTCTGCCTAATGCGACAGGATGCTGGCGCTTGGGGAACCCAGAGAAGAGAGTCAAATGAGAGAAGTGAGTGTGAAGGCTAAACAGAGCTCCTGGACCCAATTCTTACATGAGTGTGCAGAGTCTTCACACACCCACAGGCCATCCTGAGACAATAGTGGGGGAGGGGGGAGAACTCAACTCCTTTCAGCTCACTGGTAGGATCAACTTCCACGTTAAAGTTTCAGTCCCTCAGGATTGCCCTCTACTTCAGATGCCAGCTTCAAGCCCAGAATCACCTGTGGCCTGACCAACCTGCTACAGATAGGAGGTTCCCAGGACCCTCCTCCTCAAGTTTGATTAATTTGCTAGAGTAGCTCAAGGAACTCAGGAAACCCCAGATGACCTACTCACTAGATCGCTGATTTATTTCATAAGAACTCAGGAACACCCAGAGAGCAGCAGTGCACAGGGCAGGTGTGGGGAAGGGCATGGAGTGTCCATGCCCTGTCCAGGTGTGCCAGTCTCCCCAAACTCGCGTGAGTTCACCGACCCAGAAGCTCTCTGAGCCCCTTTTTTCTGTAATCAGGCTGAGTCCAAAATCCGGTAAAGGTAGTGCCCCCTGGAGGGATTTGCTGATGAGAAAGAAGAGCCCCAGGGAAACTGCTAAGTTTACAGTTTGGGGTGGAGAGTCTGATGAGATATAAAAGGGACTGAAGGAGAAGGGGAGTTCAGTCGCCATGATGAAGGAAAGGAATAAACGTTTTTGAATCTTCAGTGACTTTGGGGCCAGCGACTTTGGAGGCTTTGCAAGTAGCCAAGCAACAGAAACTGCTCCCAGTTTTGTCTTTACTGCAGCCAAAGAAAGAAGGCAGAGGCCTGGAGCGGGCACCTTCCTAAAATGTGCAAGTGCAGTCTGTTGGGCCCTCTGGCCACTGTAGTTGCTGTTTGCAGTGTTGTTGGCCTGATGATGTGCTGAGGCACCACGGCGTTCCCAGAGCATCTCCAGTTGTGTTTTGTGTCATCCTTATGAGTTGGAACCTGGCCTACAGTCTGGCTGTTGCACATCTGCATGAAAAGGAAGATGCCATTTTGGAAATGTGGCCTATTGTTTGGAAGAGGAGCTCCACCTCAGCAGTGGCGGGAAGACGCCACCTTAGTTACTTTTCTGGGACTTAAAAAGACTGGACATTGCTTTAAGTAAGGTAAACGAAATATATTGATTTCAGTAATTCTTTGCTTTTCCCTGTCTGTTAAATAAATCCCACTGTTACTGTTTCCTAAACCTGAATAGTCTTGCAATTGTGGGCGTGGGTGCAGAATCAAGATAGTGACCCCTAAGCAATTTGGGCACTGCCTTTGGCCAAACTTTGAAGCCCCATTTTGCCCTGTATCATTTCCAGCCTTTTATGAAGGCTTCATTACATGGACATGATTGATTAAATCATTAAACATTGGCATTTGAGCTCACTCTTCAGCCACTAACGTGCTTCCCAAAAAGTCAGTCATCATATTAACAAAGCAGAGATACCTTTATCATTCTCAACACTTAGGGAATTTCCAAAATTTGGGGAGCTGTGAGGAACTGTGGATAAAGAACAAATATATGTAAGAAATATATTTTAGTCACCTGAATGACCAAATATTTAGGTTTCCTATAAGTCACAATATCACAAAGACCTATCCCTCTACCCCCACCGCAGTGTCTTCCTTATCAGAGCAGAAGCTTGTTCTGCCTCTTTTAAGTGGCATTCACAAGATTGAGTCCTGACCTTTCCTTGCAAAGAAAAAAGCCACACCAGTGAAATGAAGGTAGAAATCTAATATTCATGAAGTGCTGATTACCCACAAATAGGATAGTGTCTTAAAGTATATGGTGTCAGAATTGCAAAGGGTTTTGATAAATATGTATGTTTATGGGCCCAAACAGAAGTGAAATAAAGTCTAGTTGCTGAATAATTCCACATGAAGATGTGAAATCGAGCCTGCCACAGCCTATTCATCATTGGTGCAGGGCTTGGCGAGTTGTGATTATCTAACATAATTACACGTGGCATGTAACATTCATGAAACCAGCAGACATCCTTACAAGCTCGGGACAGGGAAGGACTTTACTTTGAAGCATGGCAAGTTCCCAAATTATTATTTAGCTTTTTGTAGTTCAAGTTTGAGCCACTTTTCAAAGGTGCTAATTAAGGTATTCAGAAGCCTGCTGAGGGCTGATTAGGTACCTATTGGAATTAAAAGTTTTTCTCCCAAGCGGCAAGGGAACTATATATTGTTAAATAAAACATTACAAACCAGAAATTGGTTATCACTCACACTTAGTTTGCATTTAGTTTCCCTTCTTGTTCAAGGTCCTTTGAAGGAATAACCAGGAAAATACATTTGAGCACACCCCCTCCCCCAAATATTTCTCCCTTGTCTTTTCCATTAATTAAAAACACATCTTGTATGACTGAAGAATTAATCCACAAACTCTGGATTAATTTCCTTCTCAGACATCTGTGTGTAATGGTTCTTAAAGTAGCTATCTCATCTGCTCTCAGATATTTTCCATTAAGTTCCTTCTTGCCAAGGGCAAGGAGATTTGCAGCTCTCATTTTGGGACCAACAAACAAATCTGAAAACTGGAGCTACTCTTTCTCTCCCTTTTGCCAAATGTGTTGAATTCTCAGAGAATGAGGCTGAAGACTCCAAGCACTCTTCTGGGAGCACCCCAGCACTCGTCCTCCTCAGAGCTGCTGCACGGGGCCTCCCCACTCCAGGATTTCCCTCCTTTAGTCCATCCTGCACAGATCTACGAGGTGGATTTTTTTTTTTAAGCATAGCTTCCCTTCCAGGAAGAATCTGGTTTGCCAAGATCCTCGTCTTTTCTATATGGCATTTTGACCAAGCCTCCACTTTCTGTGTAGAAACAGGCTCAGGACCTTTCCTTTCAGGGCTCTGTGTGGATCCTCTGCTGCCCAGAAGTAGACAGCTACCACCTCTGCCCTGCCCCGACTCCTGACCCTCAGTGGACCTGCCCTGGATACTTGCTTTGGAGTCCATTTCTTCTCTTGGGTGGCAGTGCTTGCCAGTCGAAGGTCACCAGGAACACACTCATGGTTGACCAGTTATGTTCTTACTCAGGTAGTGATGGACAGTGCCCCTTATGGGGAAAGGTCAGATGTCTCAGCAAGAGCAGATTAGGAGAAAGTTCTATTAGGATTTGACTTTTAGTTGGGTAATTTGGGGGAGGATCTAAGGAAGTGGAAGTTCTGGATTAGGTGCTGTGAGAAAACAGGAACAATTGTTGACTGGTTGCCTTAATAAATCTCATCATTAGGAAGGGGAGATTAGATTTAGGACAAAGGGGGGAAGGGGAAGGAAGTAACAGCCCCTCAAGTTAGCCAGGATGGGACATAGGTGCTGTGTGGGTTGCACAGTGACCTTGCTTTTGTCTAATTTCATTGTATGAGAAAAAACCTGGCACTGGCATTCCGTGAGATTGTTTATAGCCAGCAGGAGAACTGCCTGGTCTAGCTGTGAATGTCAGACCAATTTCCAGATGCCAGCATCTGCTTTGCTTCTTTCTCATTTCCCAGAGCACTCAGCCAGCATGTTCTTTGGGGTCCCTCATGTTTTATGCAACAATCCTTTATGCCATGACTTTTTTCTCCACTCCATTCATGAACTCCCTGAGGTCAAGGGTCAGCAGAGCCAAATCTGAGGCTCTTCCTCTGTACAAGCAGACACAACTGAGACTCAAATGAGAAAATGGGTGGCAAACACATTAAAACTCTAAGGGCTGTAGGAGTGAAAGCCCAGTCGCCCCTTGAATTGCATATGGTAACTGGGTTTGGCTGCGGGGTCACCCACTAGCACTGCCCCCTGTCTTGACATGGTTGGGGCTGATGACGTCCTGTTTGTCCCTCCTGATCGACTTCCCGCTTTCAACTCGGCTGGTGTCCTAAGGTGACCTGTAAGGATTTTATCAATGAGCTCTCCTGCTCTCTAATTTTTGGTCATTTGGGAGCAACCAAAAAGACTTGGAGGCACCATTAGATTGGAAAGAGAAAGAAAGGGTTGGGAAATTTATTGCATAGTTACCTCCCTGCATGGCCGCAGTTGTCAGTGGCCCCTTCAACTCTCTCTCTAGGCTCTATAGTGCTCCTAATCCTGCCCTAGCCTTAACCCTGTACACAGTGCTGCAAGCAATCACTTTGCTATTGTAAATTCTCCTAGAGTTCCCTTTGAGTGCCACCTGTTTCCTGGGTATCCAGTCCTGTGTCAGTACTGACAGATATAATTAGGCCTCAGTTTGCTGTGGGGAGAGGGGATATGGGGAGGAGCCACTGGCCCAGGTCACACGCCAGGAAGCAGTGATGTTGGGATCGGAGCCTCAGTCTCCTGATTTCTAGTTTCATGACTTTTTCCTTGACCCCCTAATTCAGAGTTAGCCTAGTTTATCTAGCAATCAGCTTGAGTGGCTTCTTGTAGTCTATCAATAGACTGGGGTTTTTCAAACTGTGGAGTCATGAAATTGATTTAGAGGGTCACGACCCAGCATTAAAAGAAAATAGAAAAGAGTATTAGAGTGCATCCCACAGAGTAAAGGTAAGCATTGTTTCTTTTTGGTTTTTGAAACTTTGGAGAGAGATAGGCAGAGAATTTTTATAGAGTTGCAATGTAAAATACATTTCTTATTGTCAGCTACACTCCAAAGAGTTTGAAAGGCCTTGTTCTGAGAGAGTGGCAAAGCCCTCTCAAGACTAACGTTGGTGCTGCAGCTCCGTGGAGCTCAAACAATGCTAAAGACAGTGGAAAGAGTGCTCAGAGAACAATACTGACACAGTACAAAAGGCACTTGAAACAGTGCTAACCTGGTCAATGGACAGTGCCAGCACATGGGGACAGGTCCCTGACAGTGAGGTCTCACTTGCATGCACAATTGCAAGACCACTGAGGCTTCGGTTCCAGCAACAGCAGGCCTTATTTAACAAACAAGAAGTTGGGGAAAAGGAAAGAATGTCTAAGGCCACAGGTGACTGGTTGTCTCACCCCAGAGAGTTTCCACGATGTCTAGAAGTCCTAAAAAACGGCCCCTCATGCAAGATGAGGAGACACTGCAGCCCACAGCAACAATCTGAAGGCTGCACCAGGTGCTGAACTGTAACCATGGCTGAGGCTAAAGTCCATTATAGGTGGTGCCTCCAGGAGGGGGTTGCTGGTGAGGACAGAGAGCCCCAGGGAAAATGTTAGAAAGTATCCCAGTTTGGGTGGAGACTGATAAGAAATATAGAAATATAAGTGACTGCAGGAGCTAAGGGAGGATTTAGCAGCCAGGATATAGAATTCCAGGTTGAGCTTTTTTTTTTTTTGGATCTTCAGTGACTTTGGGGTCAGTGACTTTGGCCCCCACTATGCCGAACTTGGAGAGGAAAAGTTTAAAGGCTTTGCAAGCAGTTGAGCGACTGAAACTATTTGTGGTTTTCTTGCTACTACAGCCAAGGAAAGACGCTGAAGACCTGGAGCTGGGCTCCTTGCTAAAATGCATGAGTGCAGCCATTTGTCGAGCTATTTGGCCCCTATAGATGCTGTTTTGAGTATTGCTGGCCTGGTGCTGAGCTGGGGCATCGTGGCAGCTCAGGGAGCATCTCCTGTTGTGTCTTGTGTTGTCCTTGTGAGTTGGAACCTGGACTACAGTCTGGCTGCTGTGTGTTGGC
>PVIJ01016376.1:21735-33060 GCA_004024925.1 Scalopus aquaticus
TTTATACATACAGCTGGGGTACAGGCCAGAGGTGTGGAGTGGTGAGAGGCTTCACCAGAGACAGAGTGGGGAGCAGAACTGGCAGATCAGAAATACACTGCTGAGGGGAGCAGCGGGCAAGGCAGGAGAGGTCTGCCGCACCATGTGGGATTCTCCCCGGCTGGGCGTCGAACTCGCATCGTTGCTGCCGACAGCTCCATAGCGCAGCGCCCAACCGCTGCGCCACCGGGGAGGCCCGACTTTTTGTTTTTCCTGGTTTGTTAAATAAATCCTGTTGTTGTTTCCTGGGCCTGAGTAGTGTAGCGATTGTGTGCGTGGGTGAAGAACTCAGAGTGACCAGTAAGCTATTTGGGCAGTGTCCTTGGCCAGTTTCAGTGCCCCTTGTTGCCCTGTAACAATTTTATTAAGGCTTTTACACATTAAGAATATGCTTTGTCTTTATATGCAGATGGCAGAATCCCTTTTGAGTGTGCAAACTTGGAGGTTTTGGGGTTCCCCTCAGTCTGCCCACTAGCAGATTCCTCCTTGATCAGTTCCTGAACATTTTCCAGTTCCCTATTCATTCCTTAGCGATAGCATGCAGCGGAGAGCTGGCACCAGTTTAGAACAGACTCCTCATTAGAACTTTGCAAGCATTACATGTTCTGTTTATGATAGTAATGTAAAATTTTTCTTTCTGAGCATGTGGAACTTAGCTAAGGACAATAGTTAATAGTGATAATCTTTAGATCCATTTTTTTTTCTGAGAGTAGAAAAAAAAATCATTAAAGTGTTCAGTGAGGATTAAGGGCTTCAGGCTCATAGAATTCGAGTCACTGCAGTGAATAGGTCATGAGACTGACTGAATGGATGGGCCCAGGGCAGGCAGCAGGCACTGGCAGGATAAGCAGGCTGACTCCTGCTAGCCCTGAGTTTTCCCCTAGTGATTCTCAGAATTCATGGTCCAGAGGAACCTTGGACCTGCAAGAGGGGGGTCCTCAGGAAAGGGGAGTGTCCCAGGACCCCACCTCCACCTCAAGCCAGAGAGATCCAAGACACCTAGGACTACAAATCCCAGAATGCCATCCTCACTGAAGAAAGGATACTGAGGACTGAGGGAGGAGTTAAGGAGGGGTTTTGGGACTTAAAAGCCAGGCCTTGGGGGTTGGAGAGACCCTATTGCCCGTGGTGTGGATTTACCAGAGTTTTTCCTGAGTAGGCGATACGATTCTAGCTCAGTGGAACTGGTAGGACGCATTCACCAATTTATTCTTTATCTTTTTTCTTTCCTTTTTTGTAAATAAACTCTTTTATTAATTTTATTGTGTGTGTCTACAGTTGAGCCTTCTAAGTACCATTGAAGCACATGGGTGAGAACCCAGACAGGCACCCCACAGGGTTACCCTGTAACAGACCCTCCCAATCTGGGGCGAGTCATCCTTGGAGCCCACGGCGGGACAGTTTGCACAGTTAGTTAATCCGGGAAGGTTGAAGATGAGATCCTGGCTCAGGGGCCAGGGGCTCGCTAGAAAACACAAAGGTGTGTCTAGCTCTAAAGTCTTATCTCTCATCTCTAGGAAACATCCTCTCGGCCTCTGTTGACTCACCTGTGTTCCCAAGTGCCTTGTACAAATGTGCTGCTACACTGCAGTTCCCCAAGTCTGAAGCGCTGCTCCTCTGTGCCAGTCTCCTGTGTCTGCAGGGCCATGACTGAGTGAATATTTGTTGAAGGACTGACTCAGTGAACAGATGTGCGAGTGAGAAGAACAGGTCACTGAGCTCGGGACCGGGGCGGGGGGTACTACTGCCAGTGGGGTTTTAGTGTCCACACAGTGGTCCTGCTGCAGGGCTATTGGTCTCTGAAAGAGTGACCCACTCTTCAGTTCAGCCACTCTCAGAACAAGTTGTCCAAAGGGCTGCAGGGGCTCCCCAGAATGCTTCCCTTTCAACTGAAGAGAACATCACCCTTATAATGAAATGACTCAAAGACTTAGAAAGCTCTATTAACACTTTGTGTGCCGGTGCCCTTTAAATTTATCAGCCCTTGGGGCCGGCCATTTTCTGTGCCACTGCATGAATGGTTTAAGCATTCAATAAAACACACACAACTCCTGAACTACTGGATATTAAAAAAAACTGTAATATCTCTCATAAAACACCTTACACTTTCACCAAAACAATGTGTAAAGATTCTAGACTGAGTACGATCAAATAAATAGCTCCTAATAGTTCCAAATAAATCCATCGTGGCGTGAAAAACCAGAGACTAGATGAACACGTATTAATACGTGAGCGGCCACCTGATACTTGTGACAAAAACACGTACTAATACGTGAGTGGACCACAAAGTGTTAAAGTCCTTGGTCCACGTGGGGTGAAACAGGAATTGTGGAGCTGGTTGGGAATAGCAGGAACTTCTTCCAGTTGGTGAAGCTTTTCTCTCCGGTGTGGGTGGGCAGCTGGAGCGGCGAATCGCCACCCCCTGCTCGGGACTTCTTGTTCCTCCTGTGAGCTGTTACCTTACTCACTGTGCCCCATCACCTGATGGGGGCTGTGAGCCCCTTGCTGGCAGGGGCTGTTTCTACATTCCCCATACACCAACTCCTCTCACATGATCACTTTCTCCCCCACATTTGCCAAATGAATGGGGCGTTAGAGGCGAGCAGTGTTTCAATCATTTTGACTTTTTAGAAAGACAAGGGGTGCTTGCAGTCTTTTTCTGTGCTTATTTCTAGGAAGAAGAAGAGAAAGAACACACAGTAGTATCTACTGACAGTAAATCAAATGTCATTATGGCTGTGCTGATGGCAGGCTGTTTCTCATTTGCCCCAATTGCCAATCCCATCGTGCCATGCCCATGTTAGATTGTTTGGGGAAACAGATGACATATGCCATAGTGCTAAATAAGCTGAAACTGCGCCAGGATGGAGACAGAAGGTGTTTGTTTATTTTTAAGTGAAGCATAGTGCTCCAGCATGCCTCATTGCGGTGAGGAAGGAGGACACCGAGGGGAACGAGGCATGGTTGTAGCAGGAGGCTATGAATGAAAGCAAACGACTGTCCCCTAAACAGAGATGAGCAGTGTCTGACCTTCAGTTTCCTGGAGGGAGACTCAGTAAGTTGGCTAGAGAAGTCTTAGTTCCTAGATCTTATCTACTTGAATGCAGGCACTCAAAAAACTTTTAATTTTACTAAAAAATTTTTTTTAATTCTTACTTTATTTTTTAAATTTATATTCTTTACATTACTGTGTATTCCATGTAGGTTTCCCATCACCAACTCACTGACCCGTGAACTGTTACCATAGTCCCTTGTGTTCTTTTCTCCCCTGTTTTGGTCCTTCTTCCTCCCCCTCCACTGTAGAATGTTTCTTATGTATGGTTGCCTGCTAGTTTTTGTTTTGTGTGCTATTTTCTCCTGATCGCTCCCCTATATTCCTCCTATAAGTGGAACCATTCGATATTTTTCTTTTTCCTTTTGGCTTATTTTGCTGAATATGATCCCTTCTAGCTCCATCCATGTTGCTTAATTTTAGTACCAAAAGTATTACAACAAAGAACTGGCCACACTGCTCTGCGCTGAAGCCTTCTTTGGTTTCCCATGACTCTGTGGGCTCAGTCTCACCAAAAGGGGCAGCTATGCTTTTCTCCATGGAGGGTAAATGAACACTGGTCAGGCTTTTATGCCGCTGGCCTCTGTGCTATCACCTGCAGTCTTGATTGTGTAATGCAGGAAGCAGTTGGGAGCGTGGGTTCCGGGCACGCGTGCCTGATTGTGAACAC
Source organism: Scalopus aquaticus (assembly GCA_004024925.1). Classification (NCBI taxonomy): domain Eukaryota; kingdom Metazoa; phylum Chordata; class Mammalia; order Eulipotyphla; family Talpidae; genus Scalopus; species Scalopus aquaticus. Next base: position 25,497 of record PVIJ01016376.1, read on the forward strand.
CTGGAGTATGGTGTGGGCGTGTGTCAGTGGGCACATCTGAGCCTGGAGACTGAGGATAGAAGGGTGGCGATGGCAGAAGGGCTATGAGAGGACTAGTGACTGCAGAGAGCAGGACCACAAGAGAACACCAGAGAAAGTCTAAGACTGAAGAGTCACTGGGAATTGGGAGGCTGCCAGCCTCCTGGCCCCCCAGCATCTCTGCCTTGCCAGCCTGTGGGCTTGCCCCACAACAGTTGGCATAGAAAGAGCATTAAAGCCTGAAAAAGCCACTGAGGGCTTCAGGACTCTCCTTTATCCATCTGCCTGAATTGATAGAGAACCTGCCCTGTGCCTGCTGGCACTACGCTCCCTATGCCCAGAATAGGTTGCTTGTCACCTTGGTATGGGAAATAGAGGTCAATCAAGATCTTGCCAGTCTTGGGAGTTGTAGTGCCACTACTTAAAGAGAACAAGTTGTTTTGGTTTGAGAGCAGTGAGGACCCTGAAGTCTAGGAGAAATTTCCACTCTTGTCTAAATCCTTCCTTCCTCCCTTATTGAAGAGGAGATCATTACATCCTAAGCTTCTGCCCTTTTCCTAACTGAAGAAGCAATCCATGCTTCACTTTTTATGACCTAGGAGAATGTAGTTTGGGGACGGAACCCAGTATATTTTTAGAACATCTCTGGCACCTACAATGTTCAGATAAGGGTAAGAAACTCCCTCTGGACACTGGTCCAGCTAGTCCAAAATCTCAAGTAATCTCTTGGACCCGCCAGAAACAGTGGAACACAGAAAGGGCAAGATCCACCCCAAGTCCCCACAACTCCACTTGGTGGCCTTGCTCTATGAGGATCCCTCCTCAGGGTGTGGCCTTGGCTCTCCCCTCAATCTGGGAAGGGTTCCTATGTGATGCTCTGTTTACCAGAGAGGAGAAACAGCCTACAGATCAGACATCTCAGGCAGCCTAGGCCCCCCATGTGGGAAAGGGGTAAGCTGTCTTGTTTGATATCCTCGAGAAAGTCAGTTCTGAGGTCTTGGAATTTTCTGCTGGGAGTGTGGTGGAGCAAGAAGCAGTGCTGTGAACACGAATTCATCTAGAAATGCCGTGATGGGCAGAACAGGCACCTCTAATTTCATTTCAGACTCACTCAAGCATTTACTCCCCTTTTATGAAAACCCCACTTCTCATTAAAATTACCAGTTTAAAATTACAATCTTCTGTCAAGCACATCTAAGAAATGACCTTTCTTCATTCTAAATGCTATAAAAATTAAGTTTTCCTAGGCTGTGTCTGCACTCTGGGGAGAGTTTTTTTTTTTTTTAAATGTACTGGATATTGCTTTCAAAGTTCTCTAATTGCCTAAATTAATAATGACTTTTTTTTTTTTTTGCTCCTGTAAGGGACAAAATGAATTTGAATCTCTCTCTAAAGAATTGAATCTCCAGCTATCTCATTTTGATTATTTTTTGCATTCATTACAGAATTTGAAATGATCTGCAAGGTCACCTCTTTCTACCCATCACCTCTTCCCCTCCTCTACCTCTTCCTTCTGTTCCCAGCTCCAAGAGCTTGGCTAAAGAAAGGCCTGCGGGAAGTCCGAGGGCTTTTTCATCTTCCGACTGATAAACCTCCATAGACCACATGCTCATTGAACTTTTGGTTTTATTGCAGGAAGAAATAATTCTCCCTAGGGAAATTAGAAACAGACAGAAATATGAGCAATTTATATTTTATGGCTCAACAAACCACTCAGTCTTATCATACTTTTAAAGATATGCTTTCAAAAATATCTGACTCTTTAAAAAATGTGTGTGTCACGACTAGCAGGACCTTAGCTAAGACACACAAAAGTGCTTGAAAAAAATAAAATTGCAAAATACACAGCAACTAGACTCTTCTGTCTCCTTAGGAAAAGGCACGTTAAAGAGGCTGACAACTTTTTTAGATGTGTAAGATGTTCATGTGAAAGGAAATAGTTTAGTTATTGACTTTAAAATGTATAGCCATTTACTTAATTCAGAGATTGAATCTTTGCTAAAATGGGTAGTTAGGCTGATGAAAGAAATTGACTTGTACCACTTAATGAGCAATTTCATCTTTTTAATATAGAAATAACTGGTACTGAGGATGGTTTCTTTATTCTTTTGAGAATCCCATAACCAAGATATCTTTCAAATGATCATTAGACAATAAATGCCCTGAGGCTTTGAAAAATATTTATTCTGAAATTATTATAAGTTTAAAATGATTCACCAGTGCAAAAAATAAAAAAAAAGAGCAATTAAATGCTAAGTTGTAAGCTGTGGCAAATTTTTCCCTGCTGAACGTAATTGGACAGATATTTCCCCCCTTTTTAAAGTAATAGTGCCCAAAGAAATTTAATGATCTTGTTGCTTATGAATATGGAGCTTAAATATATTTCTTATCTTAAATTTGATATCAGAGTAATATGATTATAGAAAATGACATAATGTGATCTGGAGAAATATAATTTTATTAATGATACAGGGCAGCAAGGGGCACTAAAACTGGCCAAGGACAGTGTCCAAATAGTTTCCTGGTCACCGTCTGAGTTCTTAACCCGTGTGCACAATTGCAGGAGTAAGTTTCAGGGAACAACAAGAATAGGATCTATCTAGCTATCTAGCTATCTATCCATTCATTCAAACCAGGGAAAACAAACTGAGGCCACAAATGGCCATTTACCTCACCCAAAGTAGTGTCCAGTGTTTTAAAGTCCTAAACACAAATGCTCCCAAAATGGTGTCTTCTCACCACTGTGGACCTGGAACACGTGGCTGCCAGACTACAGGCCGGGTTCCAACTCAGCAGAAGACAGCAGAAGACACAATGGGAGATGCTCACCAGAGCTGCTGAGATGCCCCAGCACAGCACCAGACAAGAGAAACTCAAAACAGCAGCTGCAGCAGCAGAATGACCCAACAAATTGCCACATTCACACAGCTCAGTGAGGCACCCCATTCTGGGTCTTTCCCTTCCCCTTCAGGCTGTAAAAGCAGCAAAGCTGAGAATGGTTTCAGTCACTTGACTACTGAAGTTGGCTGCTGGAGGCCTCTCCGTGTTTTTCAGAGGCCCACACCAACCTTCTGAAAAATCGGCATGGTGGGGACAGAAATCGCTGACCCTGGAATCCCTGAAGATCTGAAAACCTGAAATCGCAAATGCTTCTGCAGTCCCTAAGTTTCTTTTCAGAGTCTCCACCCCCCCAACACTTTGTTTGCATTTTCCCTGGGGCTATGGATCTTCACCAGCACCCCCCTCCAGGGGGCACCATCTGTAACAGTCTTTGGCTTCAGCCCTGTTACAATGACTAAAAATATACCAAATTAAGTAACAAGTAAAATTTTCAGACAATCAGCACTAACTTCTGCTTTAAGTTTTGGGTTGGCTGGAAGGGATATTTGAAATAGCCCACATGTGTTAATGGTATTTCCCAAGTGTTCTCTTCAGTTTCGAGACTTTGCAATTGGGGTAGGAAGGAGCTGGCTGTATGATTGGTTCTGACCAATGGGATATATAAGCAGAAATACCAAAACAGCTAAGAACTGACCTCCACCCTGAGTTTCTCTATCCCCTCCTCTGGTGACCTGGATGCAAAACTTTGAAATGCCCCAAGTGGGAAGGAGCCTGGCTCCTTGAGTCACAGTGTGGGTGACAGCTGCCTCCCTGCTCCCCCAGAACTGTCTGGTCAGCATCACAGTTTGCATTAGCAAAAATAAAATTTTAGCTTTTTAAACCACAGAGATTTGGGGGTTAATTTATTTCTTTGGAATAGCCTAGGTTAGCCTGACTGCTAATCTCATCATAGGGGTGTTCAGAGGGGCTGATGGTGCTCACAGCCCTCTTTGTCTAGTGCTTTGTAGTTTTCGCTTGTAAAGACAGAATTGCTTTTACTGCACGTCTAGGTCAGGCAAAATATCCACTTGATGATTTCTGTGGAGAGTCCAGATGCTAATTCCAGGAGAACCAGCCCACCTGTTTTTTATTCAGTAGTGGACTGTCCTGTTCCCACCTGCCCACAATGGGCAGCCTATTCACTTTGCTGGAAGGCACCCTGGTCTTTGGGGTGTGGATCAACCTTGGCACTGAATGCCACACTTTAGGTAACATAGTGGACTTGCATCGGGAGGTCTTGGTCTCTTGGCCATTGCTCTCCTTGCCGCTGTCCACAAGGTTACCACAGATTCAGAAGCTAGAGAATCATGATGAGTTTCCAGGGCCCTGGGCTGAACTACCTTCTAGGAGAGGCCACATGTACACATGTTCCGACCAAGTTCCCTTTCCACCAGTTCTTTCCCAGAATCAACTTTATTTTTCATGTCTAAACAATTTTGTTCAATACCCCTCCCCCACATCCCCCTTTCCTCCCAGTGAGGAACAGGGAAGCTGATTGACTTCACCTCTGGGGAACAAAAGATAATAAATTTGCCTTCCTTTTGAATTCAAATGGATTTGGTCCAAGACCTATGTGAATGTGTCCTTGTCAACCTTCCTGCCAACTGAGACTTATAAGGAGTCTGACTTCAGCCATTAGTAACTTTGAGAAAAATTAAAATTTACATTTACACGTTTTAAAATCTAAACACAAACAGTCCCAAGATGGTGTCTTCCCTCCACTGTCCACCTGGAGCACGTGGCAGCCAGACCACAGGCCGGGTTCCAACTCACAAAGACAGCAGAAGACACAAGGGGAGATGCTCACCAGAGCTGCCGAGATGCCCCGCACAGCACCAGACAAGTGACACTCAAAACAGCAGCTGCAGCAGCAGAAAGACCCGACAAAGGGCCACACTCACACAGCTCACACAGCCCGGCTCCCCATCTTTGCCTTCCCTTTCAGGCTGTAACAGTGGCAAAGCTGGGAACAGCTTCAGTTGCTTGGCTACTGGCAAAGCCTCCGAATTTTTCCTCTCTGAGGTTTGCTGCTGGAAGCCTCTTCACATCCTTCAGAGGCCCACGACAGCCTTCTGGATGATTGGCATGGTGGGGGCAGAAATCGCTGAATATCTGCAAACTCTGAAATCCCAAACACGTAATCCCGAACACTGAACACTGGGGGCTGCTTCTGCAGTCCCTTATATTTCTTACCAGAGTCTCCACCCCCACAGATACTTTTGTTCACATTTTCCCTGGGGTTATCCATTCTGACCAGCAAACTCATCCCCCCCACCCCCCCCGGCCCCCACCTGTCTTTGGCTTCAACCACTGGTTGCATTATTAATAGCAAAATTTATAAAAATTCAATAAACAAAGCATGATGGTGGAGAGGATGAACTGTGGAGTATGAATCATCTGGGTTCAAATCTAGTGTCCCCCATTTACTGAATTATCTTAGCCAAATAATCAACCTCTGAGAATCTCCTCTCTACCTGTGAAAGGGGGCTGGTAAGAGAGCCTTCCTCAGAGATATGTCATTTAGACATCATCTCTATCATGTATTCAGAACTATGCCTGAATATGGAAGCATCGTTGCAATATTCAAGGCAAAAATCTCCACAACCCCCACCCCAACACACATACACTCTCTGGTGTGTTGTGTGTTTGCATGGGTGTGTGCATGTACACACAAGAGGGCATTCTTCAGAGGAGTCAGGGGGCTGTTGTCCTTTGAGTAGGGCTGAGGATGCTGCAGGGGTAAGTGATTAATGATATGTTCAGTAGCTTCCAGGCTACACAAAGATGTATGCGCATGTGTGGGGAGAAGCAGCAAATAAGATGTTATTCCCTGTCTATTTAGATGAGCTGGTTGGGTGGGTGATGGAAAGACAGGTACATCAGTAATTATAGCAAAAGGGAAGGACACCAACTAGTGCTAGACAGCCTGGGACCCAGGGAGCAGAATGAGGCTCCTTTCTTGTTAGCGGCATGTGCTTTGTCACTCTGGGGAGGCAGCTAGCTGAGACTTGACGAGAAACTTCTTAAATCTCACTTCTCATCCTTCTGGTGGGTGTAAAGGGCATGAGCTGATTGTCAAAATGGGGTCTCTACCTGACCCCACCCTGAGTCGCTATAAGGCAGGGGTGTTTCTCCAGGGTCTCCAACCTCATGCTGTATTGCAGTGTTGGAATGTAATTTGCAGAGACTTGAGGCAAAGTGCTGCATAACCCCGAATACCCGCCGAGTGGCCGGTAGTGGTGAAAATCAGACTGGGGAATCTTGTTTGTTTAGGTGGTGGGAGTGAGACAAATGTGGCTTTGCTTGTGCACTAGACTCTACTGCTCCACAGGCATAAATGATGTGACGTGGATAAATTTACAGCCTCTCATCTGTCAGCTGGGAGGGAAACACAGTCAGGCACTTTATCAATCACATGAGATTACCCCAGTGGTAGAATAAGCCGGGCATTTTCCAAACTGCCAGGACTGAGTGTGTGTGGGGGGTGGGGGGGAGGGAGAGGGGTTCTGGGCTGTACAGAGCTGCTGCCAGCTGAAGCGTCTGATGTAGTTGTTGGAAAAGTTAACTGACCCAATACAAGATCTGTTTTAAGAGAGCTATTTAAAAAAGAATGAAATAGTGCCTTTTGGGACAAACTGGATGAAACTTGAGGTGATTATACTAAGTGATATAAGTCAAGAAGACAAATATTGGATGGTTTCCCTTATCTGCTGAATATAAATATATACCAACAAAAAAAATACCGACAAAATAAAACAAAAAAATCTTTCACTTAATGAAAAATTTGTGCATCACCAGAGGGAACAGGTGGAGGGAATAAGGGAAGGAAGGGGATAGGACAATGGCAGGGAAGTGTGGTGAAGGGTAAGTGAAGTATGTGCACATCTGGAGGAATAAAATGGAACCCCAAAGTTATACAGACATATAAATGCCTGATGACTTTAAGAAAAAAAAAATCAGTTATGAAGTAAAATAAATAAATAAGTAAACATTATCCAGGATAATGAAGTCTCATTGGTATGTTACATTGCGAAAAAGGCTTTGCCTTTTAGTGCCTTGCATGATCCTCACACAAACGCCTGGCTCTGATGTCAGGGGCGCCCATGTGGGGTGCCCACTGGGCTTGCTATTGGACTATGGGGCCATGAGACTCACCACTGTGTGCCTCTGCTTCTGTCTGTGTCTGGAAAGGTCATTCAGGGCTTGGACGATTGACATTTCCAGAAGACTGATTCTTCATCGAGGTGCCATCCTGCGCACCCTAGGGTGGTAAGCTGCACACTGGCTGCTGCCTATTAGATGCCAGCAGCACTGCCTCCCAAAGTGATGCCGACCCAGAGTGTCTCCAGATGTTGTTAAATGCCCTCTGGGGTCAGGAAAAAGAAAAAACTTATAGACTGACCATAAAGTTGAGGCAGACAGCAAGAGAAGAGAGGGGAGAAGGGGAGGGGTTAAAAGAGGGGCAGGAAAAGCAATTTACAGATTCAATGCTATTCCAATAAAAATCTCAATGACATTCTTCAAAGAAATAGATCGACTACTGATGAAATTCATATGGAACCACAAAAAACCTCGCATAGCTAAAGCCCTCCTAACTAAAAAGAAAGAAAATGGAGGAATTTCACTCCCTGATTTCAAACTATATTACAAAGCCATAATAATTAAA
>PVIJ01016377.1:0-32794 GCA_004024925.1 Scalopus aquaticus
ATATATATATATATAAATATTTGGCAAGTTATTTATATATGCATGAATAGGACAAGAAAATAATTTTAAACTGAAAACATTAAATTAAAAAAACAAAACAAATGGAATTTTAAAATATACAAATAAATTGTAGATTTCTTACATAAAATGACATTACGATCAATAATATCAAAGCATTTTGTAGAGCTAAGGAAATAATTTCAATGGATTTTCTGGACGTTAATTCATACAAGAATAAAAATTTTAAAAATAATAACCAAAGTATAAAATTCAAGAAGACCAAAAAGAAATTAGAGCAAGCCCAAACAAGGAGGTACAAATTGTAAAAATAAAAGTTAAGGAAAGGGCCTCCCTGGTGGCGCAGCGGTTGAGCGCTGAGCTGTGGAGCTGTCAGCAGCAGTGATATGAGTTCGACGCCCAGCCGGGGAGAATCCCACATGGTGCGGCAGACCTCTCCTGCCTCGCCCGCTGCTCTCCTCAGCAGTGTATTTCTGATCTGCCTGTTCTGCTCCCCACTGTCTCTGGTGAAGCCTCTCGCCACTCCATGCCTCTGGCCTGTACCCCAGCTTGTATGTATAAATAAATAAATCTTTAAAAAAAAAAAAAAGTTAAGGAAAACAAAACAAGACAAAAAGAAGCTCAAGAAAGACAACAGTACATTCTTTGAACAGATTAATGCAATAGAAACTCATCACTTAAAATTTAAGCAAGCAATAAAAATACTAGGAAAACATGAAATTAGATTTAGTGGAATACAATTAAAAAGATATGGCAGAAAAAGGAAATCTGTGACAAATATCATGACTGAAGAAAGGGGAAATTTTCTTGAAAAATATGATTTAACAATACACACAGCATAGTTTATTAAAATCTAATCAGACACATGACCATCATTGTCATTCTTTACAATGTGCTCACCTTCCAAATTAAAAAATAAATTTATAAACCACAACTAGATATACTTAAAGAGGGCCAATACATAAAATAAGGAAAATATGGAGTCAGATTGAGTCTGGGAAACAGCCAGCAACAGAGGCTCTTGAGGGTCTGTCCCTGGCAAATCCTCATGCCAATTCCCTGACCCTCCCCCCCCAGGGAGTCCTATCACACTGTAGCACTTCTGCTGTAATACTAGCAAGTCAAAGAAAGAGCTGTAGCATGACAAATGGGGAATAAGAGCTGTAACACTGGAGTTGTAACTGGATGAGTGTTCCGTAACTTTGTTGAAAGTTTCAAGAAAAGGCCATCAATTTTTGATACTATTCTAAGGAATTCTAAGGATCAAATATACGTAAAATCACATTTAATGACATAATATTCATAGAACAAATCCAGAGAAAAATATTCTGAAAGTATTTAGTGTGACACACACCAGGAATAATTTGGGTTTATTCCAGAAATGCAAAATTATTAGTTTATTATAATTATTGATGTCACTATTAGTATAACAGAATAATAAAATTAAAGTCATGGAACACATCAATCAATGCACAAAATCATTTTAAAATAGTTTATTTTACTTCTGATATAAGCGAGAATATTGTACTAAAGCTACCAAAATCCCCATAACATGTGCTATTATTAGTGGCAAATACTTAAAATTTTCCTTTAGCTATCAAAAAATTTCAAATTATCTTCCATTACTTTTTGCCGGAGTCCAGCTCCAGCCAGATTGGGGTCCAAAAGGAGGGGAGGCGTTGGCATATGATGAGGCAGGAAAAGTCACTCGTCCTGGTGCAAGTCTCTCGTTTATTTAATTTTGGTGGGTCTTTTATACATTATAAGGGGGCAGTGGGATTACATCAGTATAAGCATAAAGAGGAAAAAAGGAGAAGAGTGAAAGTAAATAAAAGATGTAGCCTATTATCTATAGCATCAGAGAGTGTGGATTTGCTCTCCAAGATGATCTTCTCTGGTTGATGACTCATTGAGGTCAAGCCTTAAATTCCCCAGCCAAGGATTCAATCCTATCAACAAAGTGTTCCATAGATCAGCTTTTGGGGTCCTTTGTCATGCACAGATCCTCAGTCCCCCAAGTGTTCCTAGTCATACCTTGTGATGCATTCCCTCCCTAAGTGATATGCTTAGAAGATGAAAGGCACCTTGTAGGGTTGGGCTCCTAAAGCTGATTGAGCAGGCAGTACTTGACCTCGGGAAGGGAGGCAGAGCTTGTAGATAACTAAATGGTGGTTAGTCAGGCAGCTTAGAATTAGCAGACCCACACAACTTTTTATTCCAGTTATAGTTCCTTCTTTGCAGTAGGCAAAAGCGATAAATTTGAGGTGCATGAAAAATTTTAAATTGATTTGATTTAAAACATTATTATCATGTGCCTTGATTATCAAATGAAATCTAGAATTCAGGTTCAGAATATATGAGAATGCAAAGGACTTCTGGATAGAAAATGAATGAACAAGACTGCATCAGTTCTAAACATAAATAATTAAATGCTGAAATTATATTTGATCCTTTTCACAATAGTAAGTTACAACACATAGTGAATTATATGAATAAAACAGAATATACTATATTTGTGAGAAGAAATTCACTATTTTAAAGATGGCATCTTCATTCACAAACAGAAAAACTCGGTTTACCATAAACACAGGACAGGGTACGTTCAAGCCATTCTCCAAATCCACATGAGTAAATAGGCCAAAGGAGCAAAGATTATTTTAAAGAATAGAAGTGACAAATTGTGATACACAAACTATAACATGTTATAATTATGCAGTACATTTCAAAGTGTTCTATGAACCTAGAAACACAAAAAAATAAAACAAAGAATATAGAGATATAAAAAAGACTTGAATGGACTCAGTATATTTTAAAGATGTCATTAGATATCATTGGAGACAGGTTAATTCTTTAGTAACTGATTCCAGGAGAAGTAGTTATCTTAATGAGAATATATATTAGTATATGTTTATATACATATTTAACCATTTATAAATTTCAAGTACATATACATATTTCAAATATATACTTTATATCTATGCCATAACAGCAATTAAATTAAACGTATATCTATAAAGTCATTTTTAAAGGAAACAGGACAATATGTGATATTGAGAGCACAGATTCCTCAACATAAACATTTCATAAACTACACACAAATATTACATAGATAAATGAAACACGTTTTAGCACATTTACATAATATAAGCAAATTGCAAGATAAATCTCAGATTGAGTCAATGTGTTTGTAAAAAAAATGCAAAAATATTAAATATTGAGATTATAAAAATTCAGCTGATATAGAAATATCCCACACATTGTAGTTGAAATATGGATATTGAATTGCTACAGGCAATTTAGAAAAGTAGGTTTCCAACTTGCTAAAATATATATGTATGGATATGAGCATAAAATTTCAAATAGCAAGGGAAATGAAAATTATAGAAATGAATTTTACATTTTACACATAGAAGATTAGCAAAAATTAATGACTTATGACACTAATTATTGGTGATTACTGTTGAGAATATCAACTGCCAGGCATACATAGAAAGCCGTTTGGCAATATTATAAAGTTTACACTTGATCTTAGCCAAGTGGCTAAGAAGGAATAATATTTGGAAATTTTAATAATAGTCAATCATGTAACAGCTTTTAATTTTGCTTTATCTATGCTGGAAAAATACAATGATGCACAGATGTAGCTTACCTACTGTTAATAACTTAAGTCACTGAATTATATCTATGTGTATTGATGTGAGTTGCATTTCATAATGTTGAACAATGAATAACATTTGTAAAATTTCTATAAAATATGATAGAGCATGACCAAAATTTACAAATTTTACAACTTAGTAAAAATAGTATGAAATTTGAAATTTTCACATTTTAAAATCTCAGAAATATTATTCAAAAAGAGAAATATGCACTCCAGAATAAAGTTACTTGTATTGGAGGGAGAAAAGGGGGGATGGTAGTTCTGTTCATAATTGTACTTGCTACAACTTATGTAAAATTAATTTCGAGATTGCAGTAAATACGACAAAACTTTAATAGTGTCTCTAAATATATACACTTGATGTTAATATAATATGTAATGCAATATTTGCATAATGTATCATAATATATAGTCATATACATACAGCTACATGTGTACACAACTATATGTACATACCCAGAAAGTGAATGCATTTGCTTATTGAATCTATTGAGTATTGTATGTATTTTATATTTTTACAGTTAGAAAAAATAGGTGCATACATTCTTCAGATTATTATATTCCTTTATAATCTTGTGTACTGTTCTATTCAAATAAAAGCCAAAACATTATAAAATTAAACAAATGAATGAACTCATTCCACAGGACTGAATGTGCTTTGAGAGCATAAATTCCTCAAAATGTGAGCTTTTCATGTTAGAAGTCAAAAAACCTCAATTTCAAAAATTGTTTAGAGACCTGCAACCCCCACAGTTCATATTGAAACCACCTTGATGCCAATTTGCAGGGACTAATTAAGTAAATTATGATGTATCTAAATAACATAATATTGTGCACTTACCTCTTCAAAATGGGGGAAACACTTCCTGATAGGCTGCCTTCTAATGATCTTCACAATAAACCAAAAAGCTAAGAAATAAAATAAAACAAAAAATCAAAACAATGTGCAGGATGATGTGTGCATAGATGACCTTCTTATATGCAGTTTCATATAAATGAACTTGCAAAAAATGTTTATGGAACCTGATTTATTTAATTTACATTTTATTGAAGATTGACTTCTGGAGGATTAAAATAATATGAGATATGTTGAAGCATGTAACCATCTGTTATCGAAAATCTAACTTAGCTTGGTAATTACCTGGTGTCAATGTCTCTGGTGAGACACTAAATTATAGGAGATCTGAAGTATGGAGATTTAACAACACTCTAATTAAAACTACAGCATTTGTGCAACAGATGAAGACTATTTCAGAATAAATTAATATCAATAAAAATCAAGAAACTAGTCTGGGTATTTTGTGGGAAGCTGCCAGAGCAGTCATGAGGGGTAGAATAATTTGCTGTGTGGCAACAGCAGCACAAAAAGTATACATTGAGTACCAGTGTCAATTAGACAAAGTTGATGAGACGTAAAAAAGCAACATAATAAAGCAGGTATCCTAGGACCCTCCAACTTTTGATTAAACTGAGAGAAACTAAATTATTTGTGGTGAATAACAGACAATGTGTTAAAGCGTAATGAAAAAATGCACTGTGAAGGGGAAATAAATTTAACAAATTACTTGCAATGATCAGAATGCAAAGAATAGGAAAATGCATTTAACAATGAGAATATTTGCTGCTTAAATACTGAATATCCAAAATATTTTGTAATTTTGGACATGTAACAAATACACTAATGCTGAAAATTCTTCACAAAGGAAGTTCCTATGTGGATGGCTACACTATGAATGCAAAGATAACTTTCTTTCTTCTCAGATTTTGTGAAATACAATAAATTATTGAGTTGCTCAGTTTCAAAAACTAACAAAAATTGAGTTTGTAAATTTAAAACTTTTGCCTGTAGAAAGAGGTATCTTGCAAATTAAGTGTGACTCTTACACTATATTAAAAAAAAAAAAAACTTTTGGGCCTCCCTAGTGGTGCAGTGGTTAACACTTTGTGTGCCAGTGCCCTTTAAATTTACCAGTCCTTGGGGCCAGCCATTTTCTGTGCCACCGCATGAATGGTATAAACATTCAATAAAACAAACACAACTCCTGAACTACTGGATATTTAAAAAAAAACTGTAATATCTCTCATAAAACACCTTACACTTTCACCAAAAAAAATGTGTAAAGCTTCTAGACTGAGTACGATCAAGGAAATAGCTCCTAATAGTTCCAAATAAATCCACCGTGGCATGAAAAAACAGAGATTAGATGAACACATATTAATACGTGATCGGTCACCTGATACTGGTGACAAAAACACTTACTAATAATTGAGTGGACCACAAAGTGTTAAGCGCTGTGCTGCACTATGGAGCCACCAGTGGCAGCGACACAAGTTCAATGCCCAGCCGGGGCGATTCCCATACTGCTTGGCAGACCTCTCCTGCATTGCCCACTGCTTCCCTCAGGAGTGTGTTTCCATTGATCTGCCTGTTCTGCTCCCTACTCTGTCTCTGGTGAACCCTCTCGCCATCCCATGCCTCCGGCCTATACTCCAGCTTGTATGCATAAATAAATAAATCTTCAAAAATAAATAAATAAATAAACTTTTAAAGATGCATTTAGAAATATTAACTTTTTTTCTGTGCCATGATTTCTTAGTAGCATTTTATGATAAATTTATTTAAACGAATAAAATCAACAACTAATACACATTCAATATCATAATTTAAAAAATAGCCATTGAAAACTGTCATAGTAAAACATTATTACAAGTATACCCAACTTTTAAAATAAGATTTAACAGAAACTATATTAGAGTTTGTAAATAAGACTGAATAAGTATAAATGATCTACCGGTCTCTTCCATTCTTTTACTTAATGGTAAAGTTTTTTAAAATAGCACACAAGTTACTTTCTCTTTTGGTAGCAGTATGTTATGGCACAGAGAGTTCTTATGACATTGAGAATTATGAAAACAATAACCTGGATCATAATGGAAACCCAAAGCTGACAACCCTGAATTTGAGAGTGCTTTCCCTTAGAGGGATCTTATTAAAAGAGTCAACTATGGTAAAAGAGGCTAAATAATACTTTCCATATGCATATGGAACTCAGAGGACAGTACCTGGATAGTCAGGTTTGCCAGAGACAGGCCAAAACAGTGTACCAAAATGGTACACTGCATTGTAAAAAAACTAGAAACACTTTTGTCAATTACAGATCCAATTTTGGATGATCTCAATCCCTGAAATTGGATAAAGCTAAATAATAATTACTAACAATCTTAGTTTTACTGCTACATTCAATTGTTTTTAAGGAAAATAATTCATTTTGAGTCTTATATTATTTTTTACCTGTTTTTTTTTCCCTATCAGTAAGCAAGATAGACTGTGTTAAGATAGACTATAATAGTCTAGAATGTATGAGAGAAGAGATGAAATTTAATGATGTGTGCATCTATATCAGCAAGTAAATCAGAGAACTAAATTTCAAGAAGGTAAAAAAGTAAATAGTAAAATAAGGGTACAAATTTAGAAAAATTAAAAAATTATACACTATGACATTCGATAGAAACAAATGACATTTCTTATAATAATAATGAAATTGAAAACTTCGTAAACGCTTATAAAAACAACTAAGAGAAACGTTTAGTTATGTTAGAAATTGCACCGAATTTCCTTCCTACTGCCATCCAAAAAAACTCTATATTCCTAAGTAATATACATATTACTATGATTAGGTAATAAAAATGACAGTAAGAGAGTAAAGGAATATAATTCTTACAAGTTTGTAAATAAAACATCATGAGGCAAAATATGTTATACATCCTATTTGGCTTCTTATATAAAACATATATAAAACACCTATGAGTTTGTTATTTAAAATAATGGAATGAAATAAAAAGAATTATAACTATGATATCCATACTATAGCTTGAAATCATGGTTAAACATTTGTTCACTGAATGCTGATTATTTCACAGAAATGCAATTAATCAAATAAGATAATGATAGCTATCAATTAGTTATATACTAGTGCACATTTTGTCACAAATGCCCAGACATATGAGTGGATTAGGAAGATGTTGCAGATATATACGATGGAATATTATTCAGCTATATTTAAAAAAAAGAGAGAGAGATGAAGTCCTACCATTTGCAACAATATGGGTGGAACTGGAGAGGATGATGCTCATCAAAATATGTCAGAAGGAGAAAGACAAATACTAGATGGTGTCACTGATATGTGGAATAAAGAGAAACTAAGTAGAGTCAGATAGAGCCAAACCAATAAGAAATCTGAGACAGCTGACTGTGGAACTGAGGCCACCTAAGACAGAGGAAGAGGAGGGGTGAGAACAAAGTGGGGAAGAAGCACAGTGGACTATGGTGAAGAACTATGGATATCCCAGTGGGGGTAGAGTGGTGATAGCACCTCTAAATCATATACAATGTTGAAACCAGTATTACTTCAATAAAAATCGATAAATAAAAAATCTCCAAAATTAAGATATAAATCACAAAAATATTAAAACTGAATCAAATTTTAATACAATGTAAATTCTTGTTCTAAAAACTACTTTTTAAAAATATTGAATAGTTTACCCTACATAAAACACACATAGACACACACAAATATATGTTGCTCATTAGCCAATGATTATATGATTTTTGTAATTTCTCTAAAATACTATGTTTAAATACAGTATATTTTTATAACTTTGAACTAGAAAACAATTTTTTTAAGCAGTGAGAAGTTTTGACAGTTTCTTTTGTCTGACAACAAATATCTCCTCAATTTAGTCTAAATATAAATATGTGCACACTGATGTTTATCAGTACAAATGTATACATGGTTGGTGATTGCTTAACTAAGCTGCTCCATGAATTACTTTGTTGGCATCCATTTTATTTAGCCAAGTGTCCTGCAAGGCCCATAAACTGACTCTAGACCTCTCATGCAAGCACTTGCTCTCAGCAACAGTGCAGTCACAAAGCAGATAAAGTTCCCCACTGACTTTCCCAGAAGACATTGTGATCAACCAACCCCTCCTCCCTCCACCAGTGCCTTTGTGCTTTATGCTCATAGATACAACCTCCGCAGGATTTACCAAAACTTTCCACCTTTTGTTTGAATAGATAGCTCTGTTTTAGGCCCCAGAACCCCCAACCAATCCACCAAAACCTTTCTACCATAATAAAGGCATATTCCCAGCTCCTGTCTTTCTGCCTGTGCTCTGTCTTGATCTTCCTGTGTGACCTTCAAGGCATGTCCCATACTTCTTCCAGGAAGTGTCACTAATAAAGTTCAGTTTCTCTTGTGGTCTTTTTCTGAAACATGATCTGCCATCTGGCACACTGTGCTCCACTTAACAAATGTTAATTTAAAGTCATAAAAATAATTGCATGGATAAAATGATTATATTTTTTTCTCTATTAAGAAGCATCCCCAAATTATTTTTTTATGGCAGAGCTAATCTCTGATATTAGTAAAATAAAGAAATAATATAAATACGCTAAAGAAAATTTGAAAATTGAGATTACTAGTTAAATTTTTTTTTCACCAATTTTTTTAAAAAATATTCATCATTCCACCTATTTTCCATCCTTCCTTTCAGTACATTATAATTCTGCTTTGGGGCCAGAGTTTCCAGAATGCTAACCCAACTGTCAAACTCCAATATTTTGAAATATGGTTCAATTTTTTCCTCTCCTATAGCACCAATTGCACACAGAGTTCACAACTGAGATTTAGATTCAGAGACTTAGGGTATAAAGAAACAGGTGAATTTAATGCTGATGAAAATTTCACAAAAATTATCAAGCATTAATAACTCTGTAACTTTGAGAAAGTCTTTCACATATCTATGTTGCTGTATACTCATTATAAACTTTGAAGAATAATAGCATTTACAACATATAATTTTATTGACGTATTTGTAATTTGCTTTAGAAAGGGCCTGCATAGACTGCCTCATATTAAGTGCCTGCTCAGAAATCCTCAAACACCTAAAATACTGCTTTTGTTCCAGCTTGGGCTAATTCAAGTTTGAATTGTATTTTTAAAGATTTATTTATTCATACAAGAACTGAGGTGTAGGCCAGAGGTGTGGGGGTGAGAGGAGTCACCGGAGACAGAGTAGGGAGCAGAACAGGCAGATTGACTGAAATACTCTGCTGAGGGGAGCAGCAGGCAAGACAGGAGTGGTCTGCTGTGCCATGTGGTAAGCTCCCTGGTTAGGGATGGAACTCATGCTGCAGTTTCTGGCTATAGCTTGATAACACTGTGTCTTTAACCTATGTGCCACAAGGGAGGCCCTCAAGTCTGAATTCTTAATGCAGAATGTGTAGGTCTATCTTGAGAACCTCATACATATTTTGATGTGTTAGATTTCTCCCTTTTCAAGTTGATGACTAGTGGTTTTGTCATGTCATTGGATCATGGCAAAAATAAATAAGTGAATAAAAATACCTTGTATGCCTTGATTTGACTTTAGCATTCTCTCAGATTGTCAATTGTCTTTTTTGTTCTTATTGTGACTCTGTAACTAACTACTTTGATATCTTTTCACTGACTGCTTAAGATAAAACTTCAATTTGTGAAAATGAGATCTTGTTAATGGTGGAAATATATATTTTTTAAATTATTTTGGAGAGAATTTAATTATACCAGAAAGTTAAAATGCTTTTTCTCTGTGACTTTTAAATTTAATTTCTAAATGTATACCCTAGAGAAACTCTCAGTCATGTATATAAGGAGACTAATATGAAATTGTTTATTGAAGCACTCCCTGTAATAATGAAAAAAGAAGAAACTATCAAAGTAGCCCTCAAGCCCTCAAGTGATATTTTAGTTTATTCACATATATTACTTAAAATCTCAATAAAACTTGTCTATGTTTCTCTACCAATTTTCATACCCCTTCTTCCTATACTAATTCATTTGAAAGAATTAACTCTTTCACAGTGTAATATTTTTCACATTCCTGACTTTTTTGCCTAGTATGTAACTGTAATTTTCAGGGATGCATGGAATGTCAACACCCCAGTTGTGAAGGCCACAAAATTTAATAATGTTTAATGTGACCATTAAGACAGAAAGTTCTGTCTTAGGATGGCCAATAAAGTAATTCCTATGCATACATTAATAGTAGTCGAAGTACTAAACATATTTTAACGCCTTTAGCATTACTTATTGAGTCCTAGATGCTTTGATTGTCACTGGGGTTCTTCATTTTGTATTATATACTACCCATGTTTAATCTTTCTGAAGTTTTCTGAAGTTTTCTGAAGGCACCAGTGACTTTTCATGTCATAACCTCAAAATACCTTTACATGTCAGTCAGCATCCTCCTCTCCCTTTCTCTCTTTTCTTTCCTTTCTTTCTTTCTTTTTTATTTTTTTTACACTATCACCACATGCCTACACACAACCTTAACCGAATCTGTATTGCCAGATGTTATATTTCAGAACTTGTGCTTGCTTTGGTAGCATATAAACTAAAATTGGAAAGATACAGAGATTAACATGGTCCCTGTACAAGGATGACATGCAAATTCAAGAAGCATCTGTATTTTAGCGCTTAACCATTTATTCTTTGGTAACTCACACTTAATGATATACAAGACCATAAGCTTGCTGCAATCTACACTTTGTCTTCATAGTTATCATTACAACTTGGATAATTATGTTTGGGTTGCTTTTGTTTTACATCCATCTCTCCTACTAGACTGCTCACATATTGTTAAATAAATGGATAAACTCATGCATATTATGAATGAGTGAATAGATAGAATCAGGCCAACCTAAATTAGAATTCCTATTAATGTTAATAAGCCACTATTTTCTTATCTGAGAAAGATTAAAGTAGTACACATATTTTATGGAACAGTGAGAATTAAAATATATAATGTGTAGTTAGGTATATAATGTACACATAGTAAAGTAATAAATCAAGATCTTATTATTAGTTACTAGCATTAATATTCTTTTCTTCTATTTAGAAGATATTTTAACCAAAAGGAAATCATACATTTACATGTAAAAGAAATGAGAAATTAGATAATCTGAAAAGCTCACTTACTATAAACAATTAGAAATGCCTCAGAAAATCCCATTTAATTGCTAGATGATTTTCAAAGAAACTAAAGGAAATTTCTAGGGGTTAAAATCAAGTGAAAAGCACAGCACTAAACACCCTGAATGCTTCATGGCACAGGTTGTTAATTTTAGGAATCTAGAAGCTTAAGTTATGATGCCTCATTGGGGGGAGGAACTGAGACTTTGAATATAAACTGGTGATTAGAATTTACACACAGCTCTATATTTAGCATTCTTGAAAGTCTTCCTACTCAGCAATGTGCTGGATAGAAAAATAGGGAGTTATCACAGAGAGACAGTAAAGGGAACTGGAAATAATTGGGTAGTAAAGAAATAAATAACTATCATCTCAGAAGGGTGAGAAGAAATATTTTTTTGAGTGATTCAAAACTATGAATTAACAATCCAAAATTATAAAACAGAAGAGGAAAAATGTATCCTTTGACTTAGATTTAACACAATTAATCAAACAGTAAGCAGGAATCTTGGCAAAGGATTCCTTGGTCAGAAATAAACTAAATCTGAAAATTTACAGTTATCTGGGTTCATCTGCTGGCCAGTGCCAGAAACACTGATTCCTCTTTTGAGAGAGGGCCCTTGTCTCACAGACATGGAAATCAAGATTATTCATGTATCTACCTCTATTAAAGCACTGATATGAGACCTCACCAAAACAATCTTTATCATCTTTATAGTAGTCCAGACATCACTGATAATAACCAGGGTGTTTACTTCACAGAATACACACGTTTGAATCTTAAACAAGAATTTCACTGTAATTTTTACCTCACTTAGCAGTCTCAATCTGTAGGCCTAATAGAGTGCAATAATAACTTACTTAAACACGCTAAAATTCAATTAAATGAAACAACACATTTCATTCTTCAGTCAACCATCAGAAGTTAATTATAATGGAGAGTCAAAAATGTCTAATCTTTGGCTGCTGATAACTTTCAAACATAACTCCTCCTTTTTATTCATTCATATACCTCTATAAACTAGTAATAAAATGTTGGTGCTCCCTTTCAAGTACAGGCAGAAATTTAAAGTAAACCACGCGTGGGACTCCTCAGCAAAGGTTTAACAATTACCTCCATAAAAAGCACAAGCTAGTTTTCTTTGCCCACTCTCTCAAGCCAGCTTTGCACCAGTTTAGGAAAGTGTCCTGCCCTCTGCATGAAGTTATTATGTTACTAATAAATTTTTCACAATCATGTGTGTGTATATTATCATTATTCACAATGAAACTAATTTTGGTTGAGCATCCATAACACTTTAGTGGGGTGAGCATAGACAGGATATATAAAGATTTACTAAAAATCTGTTGGTAAAAGATAATTCAATAGAAACTGGGTAATAGAACTATTATCTGGTAAACATGTGTATGATAATTAATACTAGAATATATTTTTCACAAATCACACCGGGAGAACACAAACTGTAATGCTAAGTTTGGGATAGAATGGAGATCGATGGAAAATCTCAAATGCTGTTGGCATAGCTCTGGGCTGATTTGTGACTTAATATATAGTTCATTTAAAGAAGCATATATTATGTGACCAGGATGATCTAAACATCAATTTTGTATGAAATAGTCCCAGTATTCATTATTTTCTTGCCATAATAATTAACAGTCCTCCTTTTTGTCCACAAAATGACCCCGAATTGGTCAATGATACCTTTAATGCTCCCATTTATGATCTTGGACTCACACTACTATATATACCTTAGAGAAATATTTATGCATGTGTGCAAATACAGTTATACAGGAAGAGTATTTTGGCAGTATTTCTCATAGAAAACTATAATATAATCAATTATCTTTTTCTTAAAAATGTAAGCTTGATTTTGTTTTATGTTGCTCAGCTACAAAGGAAAATAAATTGCTGATCTTCAATTGCTTTTAGTAGTATCCATATGACATTATGCAAGATAAATGATAAACATGTGGGAAATAAATGTTGGATGCAATTTTTCAGGAAAACTCTTTGAAACAGAGATCAGCTGGCACACAACTTTTAAGCATTTCTCTTTCTTCCTCTTCCTTTCAAAATGATCCTAATGTCTGTACTTTCATTCTTCATAATTAAGTCAAACAAACGTATAGCTATTAGTACCAATATCCATGAACTATATTCTAACGCTACAACCAACTCCCTGTGGATACACATTACCTGGAAAAAGTAAATCCATTTTAAGTGATTTTTTCCCATTATATGCAATATAAATTACCAAATACCGAGAGTCACCAAATGGGTGGTATAATCATAGAATGAATTATTACACAATGGTTAAAATGGATAAACTAGAGTTGTAATAACAACAAAGGATATTGACAAAAGTGATGGAATAATAAACCCCTTTTTATATATAAATATTAAGTATATAGAAATATTATGTTATCTTGGTTTATATATTTATACATGGAAAACTTATATAGGTATATAGGAAAAAATTATCACCACTAGTAACCATTCTCAATTGTCGATAGAAAGAGAGGATAGAGATTAAAGAGGGGTACACATGACTTAATTTTAAATTAGTAATTCTTTTTTTTTAAGGGTTTATTTATTTATGCATACAAGCTGAGGTACAAACCAGAGGTGTGGGGTGGTGAGAAGGTTCACCAGAGACAGAGTGGGGAGCAGAACAGGCAGATCAACCAAAATACACTGCTGAGGGGAACAGCGGCCAAGGCAGGAGAGGTCTGCTGTGCCATGTAGGAATCTCCCCAGCCCAGCATCGAACTTGCACCACAGCTGCCGACAGCTGCCGACAGCTCCCGACAGCTCCACAGTGCTGCTGCTTAACCCACCAGGGAGGCCCTATATGACTAATTAAAAATAATAAAAGTGAGTCAAATATGGGAAGACAGAGATGATTTGTCAAAATATTGCAGTTATATTATTAATTATTCTATTTCTTTCTATGATATCTGATACTATGTAGGAGAAATAAAAAGGAAAAATCTTTCCTCTTTTGGATCTAATTTGTGTACTCCGATGAGAGTAATGTTAATGTATCTCAAAGTAGATTTTTGATCGGACTACTGCCCTTTTGTGGAGTTCAATATATTTTATGTAAGTATATATGGAAGGAAAACTACAGGTCATTCCATTATTGTTAGTTTTGACATTTTGTTCAATAAATATAATGTACTCATATTTATCTTTTATTTTCCTGGTTCATTTGACCTGTATAGTTTCCCAGGACTCATGTATAAATTATTTTATAGACAAAAGTCTATTTACACATTGATAATTACTCTTATTTACTTTGTCTAAAGACATTTTACTTGTCAATTATCATTTGCTGTTCTCCTTCAATGAAATGCTGAAGTTCACTAGCATTTGGATAAAAGACATAAATATAAATCCTAACAAAGATATTTTATCCATTTTAATTAGTTTATACTGTAGAAATAATTACATATTATACATTTAATTCATGTTATTGAGTGTAATTTGTACAGGGATTTATTATTTGCTTCATTATTAGCTAAATATCCATATCAATATCATGCTGGTAAATAACATCAATGAGTTCATCAATTTTACCTACGTTAATACAAACAATAATGTTATACTAGCATATAAAATAGAATATGAATTAAATAACTATTTACTTCAAATGGTTCTCAATATATTCATCTAACTCTGGTATTTATCTGCAAGACTGAGAACATACATTTTCATTCTAGCTTGTGAGTCTACTTTTTCCATATTCAATATATGTGGTTCATAGTCAATATCCCCAATGCTGTAAATATGTATTTATCTGCTTACCTATTAAAGGATATAGATATTGAGATTTAACATGTTTCCCCATATTACTAAATATTTTCATTGTAATAATTAGCATTGTCTTTTATAAGTGTACTTAGTGCCTGTGTACATACACAAGGAGAAGGCAAAGCATTTACATGTTTTAAATTTAACAAAATCTAAATGCAGGATGTTTGATAACCTAAGATGGTAGATCAGACACAGACATCTTTTATGTCAGACATAGACATCGTGGACCAACCTCATCAAGGGAGCAACTACACTTTGAAGAGAACTGAGCACTTGGTGATTTGGGTATCCATGAGGAGGTAAAAGAGAGACCACTAGAAAGGATAGGAAAACCTTAGGAATGGTAATGCCAGGAATGATATTTGGGCAGCGGGAGAAATAATCACCTTCCCCCATCCCCAAATCCCCAAGCTTCTTTCTACTCCAAGACCACTGCATAGGAGCGAGTACCTCATATCACAAAGAGCACTGGTTACTGGGCAGATATGGAGCTGACACACTTGGGAGTTGGGGATAGCTACTTTGGTTGTTCCAAGGAAGCAGCAATCTCTCCCTTATTTGGTTCAGCAGACATCTGACAGCTTAACTACTACAGAATCTACCACTTCCTGTGCTGCCTGCCTGTGGCTCAAGCCCACAACCCTGTCCCACTTGGCTTGTACCAGACCTCACTGAAAGGCACTGCCATCAAGACCTGCTGAGTGAGATCAGAACTAGATTGCAGCTGAAGTGTCAGTAGCAGTTTGGAGCTTCTGGGAGAGTAGCACTGGTGAAGTCGGCCTTGATCTGACTTTAGAAAATGGTAATGGCGAATCCCTTCCTCTGCTCAACTAGATACAGCACCAAAGAAGCCTTATGCACTTGACAATTAACTGTAGCAACCACAACATAACCCATATCTCCAGCCCTTACCACGTAGGTTGGGTTTTTGAATTATCACCCCATGCTGACTTTTATGCTTTAGGCATCCTGACTGCTGATGAGGTTTCATACAACAGAAAGCACAGCATCCAATGCCTACACCTATGTTAATACCCTGCAATCTGCAATTCTAATACAGAACTGTCATACAAGGACTGCAATGAAGGAAATGTAGTAGCTTAACCTATAGAAAACCAATAGTACCTCAACAAAAAAAAACAAAAAAAAAAGAAAAAGAAAATTAGAAATAATCACAGAGTATCAAACAGAAGTACTGTCTAGTGTCACTTGGTTTTAGTATAAAGAAATTCCTTTTATATTTCTTGTAAGTATACTTTCCCAGCAACAAATCCTTTCATTTAGTGTTTATCTGGTCATATTGTTATTTTGCCTTCATTTTCAAAATAGTTTCAGAATATATTCCTGTTTGAAAATCTTTAATTCACCCTAACTTTATATCTAATTGTGTTTGGGTGTTTAATGCATTGATGAGAATTTAGCTATTATGATGTTAAATGATCTTACTGGGCTTATCTTGTATGAGACTTGTTGCTTATTTTCTCTTTTTTTTTTTTTTAGTATATATTTGGATATATATGTTGGAAGTTGCTCTCACAGTTCAGAGAATTTAATTTTTGTCAACATTCAGCCTGGGACTTATTGCCTAAAAGTTCCCTCTTCAATTTTTCATGACCAGAGCAGCTATAGGCATGCATAAAATCTTTCAGACGGATAGGAATGAGTATGATTTTATTTTTAAGCCTGGTTTTGCAGGAGCTGTTAGTGGATCAATATAGTGGCTTTGTCAGCTTTTGGTCAGAGGTTCTATTTAATCCCCTTATGCTGTTAAAACTTCTGCTTTGTGTTAGTCTGCTATAGGTTGGGGAATACTTTTCTGTTGCCCCCATATCCTTTTTCAGTTATTTCCATTTGGGTACAGCCCAACACACAAGCACAAACTTTCTAACTCCCAGAATTGAATGTGAACACAAAGAACTTTTCTAGAGGATCATTTTCCCTGAGTCCCTCTACTGAATTTTTTATTGTATCACGTAGTTACCAACTTTCTCCTAACTGCTTGCCCCCAAGATTTCTATTTTGCAACAATTTATTTAGGCATGGAGATTACTAAACTGTATTCCAGACAAATTCAATTACTTCAAACAGATTGGCAAAGCTCTTTGTCTTTAAAGTTTGTTCTCTTGCATAAAACCTAGAACACATCCTTGGAAATGAAGACAGAGACCCTCTTTTTCCAGAGTAACACACCAAATATGATAATCCCTAGTGCTTTAGGATTTTGTTCTCATTTGTAGAAATTTTTGCTCTATAACCAAGTGGGAGCCAGAATACTTAAAACCCCATAAGTTTCTATTTGCAATAGCTGAGGTAAAGGTTCTGCCCCTGAGGTGAGGACATGATGGGGTACAGAAGACTCAGTCTTGTGCAGGTGGCCCTGCACCTGTCAGGGACCCTGGAGAAGGGAGAGCAGAAATGGACAAAGGAAGATTCCATATACTTTAAAATGTTAAAATTCTTATATATGTAATAGAAACTAAAATATTTGACAAGAAATGGAGTCATGATAGCCAGTGAACTATAAACAAATACAATTACAACACAAAGGTAAAGAACATTATGTGAATTACATCATTGTCAAATTAGAAGTGGAAAAGAAGAAATAGGCAAGTAATAGTAAAGTAATACAGTTTCCTGGGTTTGACTAGCACATAAAAGAACACCAATAACAGGTCAATGTGATAAATTATTTAAATTTTAGGTACAGTGAACTTTAATCATGTTTATTGAAATATAGCTCATGATATCATAATGTAACACATTATGTATAATATAACATATAATGTATTCACAATGAGGTAACTTAAAGAAGATGCTGTTGGCAAAATAGTGAATAAATGTCAGGGATTAAAAATTATTTTAAGAGTCATCACTTGCAAGGAAAGTTAAGATACCTTGAGATCCTTCATCTTATATAATAAAAACATTGGCATATGTTTTCCTATGTTTAATAAGCCTGAAAATGAATACAAAATTATCAATAGAATTTCAGGAGCCTCCCTGGTGGCACAAAGGGTTAAGTCTCAGCACTATGAAACTATCAGCAGCCACTGTGGCACAGGTTCTATCTGGGCCAGAGAGCTTCTCAAATGGCACAGCAGACCTTTCCTGCCTCGTCTGCTGCTCCCCTCAGCAATGTATTTCAGTCGATCCACCTTTTCTGCTTCCCACTCTGTCTCTGGTGACTTCTCTCACACACTCATACCTCTGGCCTATACCCCAGCTCTTGTATGCATAAATAAATAAATCTTAAAAAAAATAAATAAATCTTTTAAAAAAAAGAGTTTCAAAGCTGGGGGAAAATTTCTCTAAGCCATCACTCCTAATAAATAATATTAATCCAATATGCTAAAGACAGAATTTTCTTTCTGCTCTTTCTAGAATATTATGTTCCAAATTTATCGTCAACTAAAGAGAAAAGAGAAAAGTAGACAACCAAAATGTATGTAAAATATAGTCATTTAGAAAATCAGTTAATATTTTTTGGTTTTTCTAGATTTCATGACTATGTGGGTATATGTAATATTTCCATAATTTATAGTTTCTCATGATTTATTGTGTCATTTCAAATATTCACTGTCATCTAAGTGATTTAATATTAACAGTTTTATTGATTATAAAATTATACATAGAGTTCTACAACATATGAATATCACAGTGTGGTGTTAAATATTTAATAAATGATTACCTTTCATGCATTTATGTGACATGAAACAAAACATGTTAACAATCTATAGAATATTTATAGAGTACTTAGGAGTACTTTTCCTGTATCTGTGAACAGTAGCATATCATAGGGTCGACACTAGCCCTGACTCCCAACTCATAACATCCTCAAATGCCCAAGAAAATGAATTTATATTCTGTTCTTAATTATGAATTTCCCCTCAATCTGAGAGTTCTAAAATAACCAACAGGATGATGTTCAGCACATTTATGAGATCCTGACACCTAAGCAAGTTTCGGGATATGAAACTATTAATAAAGACCAAAAAATACAGGACTGTCTCTCACTGGTTAGGTTAGGATGGCTTTGGCAATTAAACCATAAAAAAATGCCACTGATAAGATTGTCAAATTGGTCAAGGATATTAATATTACTGTAAACCAAGGCGATTAGGTGCATCTCGTTTCCTCAGGTGGGGAGACACTGTGCCTTTAACAACACCGCTAAGCCCTGTTGTTGGCTCTGACACAGCTGCCCTCTTCACTGGCCACTGGTGTTTTGTCTCCATGATTGGAGTTAAATTGGAGGCCACAGGAGGAAAGTCTGAGAGAAAGTCATAAGGAGCTATGAAAATGAACATTTCCCTCTTGAAATCCAAATCACTAAAGACCTAACTCTATCTTGAACTGAGTAAAGAGAAAAGTTTAAAATTAAATGTGAAATTGAATAATCAAAATGCAAAACACTTCATCTAAATAACAGAAAATGACAGAATGCGGAATTACCTTGTTATCGTTTTTAATCCCACTAATTTGTCAAAGCAAGTGTGTGATTTCTCCATAGAATATAGTGGATTACTGTAAAAAGCAAAAATATTATATGTTTAAAAGTTAATCAATTAACACAACAATATTATATTATGCATTATGAGTAAACTAATGTGTCTGCTCAGGGAATTTTGGAACCTGTTCTCCATTTGACTTTCTTATTTCAGTACACTGACTTTGGAAGATTAGTAGATTTTCAATGTCTGGAGTAGTATGAAAGAATATATTCTATAATACAGAAATTTCAAATGACAAAGTTTATAAGGAGTGTTGCACCAGCAAGCATAGGGCAGGTTCACTATGGATTCAGGCAGATGGATAAGGACAGTCCTAGAGCCCTCGGTGGATTTTTCAAGCTTTAATGCTCTCCCAGGGAGCCAGGTACACACACACCAGGCAGGGAGGCGGGCGTGCAAGGAGGAAGGCAAAGGCTGGGCAAGGGGGGCGGTATATTTCGAGGCAGGCAGGCAACTGAACCTCCCAGTACCCATGAATCTTCACTCGTTTTCTGGGCTCTCTCTGATATTCTCTCAGTCTCACCTCTTCCGTAGTCACTTGTCTTCTCATAGCTATCGTGTAGCCATCCTCCATCTCTGAGTGATGCCACCCTTATATCCCTTATATCCCTGACCTCTAAGCTCAGGTGTGCACACTTATACATGCATGCACACACATGCTCCAGATGTCCACAATCAGACAGGCGTGCCACGTGCCCACACTTCCAAGCACCCCGTGCATTAACCGCAGTTGAGAGCCACACAGGCTAGTGGTGTAAAAAGCCTGATTGATCCATTTCGTAAGAAAACTTACCAAAATTTACTCAACACAATTCATAATAGCATCTATTTTTTGTAGCATAAATGATGAATATTATAGATATCTATGTTTCTCTCAAACAATAATTGTATTTTATGTGCTTATGATTTTTATTGTACCATAGTAAAGAAAGGGTAAAGGTATATAAGTTTTATATATTTATGCTTAATATTTCTGCATAATTAATAAAAGACCACTAATTTTGGTGAAGACATCTTTTTAAAATGAACTAGTGTGGAAGGTATGCTGTTGTTATTAAACTTTAAAGGGTCTTGAAATCAGATGAGGAAGAAACATGATCCAAAGATGAAAATTATATTAACAATGTCACATCTCTCAGATAGACTTAAGTCATTCAATTGGTTAAAATTTGCCTGTATTTCTGCCCCTCTTAGAGAAACTAACTTGATCCCTAAACAGCACAAAATATAAATTGTATTATTTCTGCTTACTTCTTTATGGAATACTAGAAGTTTACTTAAAAGAATCCCTGGGAATGAACAGCAAGAATTCTCAATTATTTTCTAAACATATGTAGAAGAAACTTCTCTAGGATAGAAATAAACAATCCTTAGCTGGAAATAAATAGTGATTTCTTGAGACAAAAACACTATTGCATCAAATACACACACAAAAAAGATGAACAGTTATCTAAATTTGCTCTTGCTAATTTAGAAGGGATTTGGCAAGCATCTTGAATATAATAGAATTTAATTTAGGAACAAGATTATTTCAAAATAATAAATTTTGTCTCTTCACCCTTACTGATTTAAAGAAACCCTATGAAAAGATAGCTCTGTATCAGAATATATTGTATTCTAGCTTTGACTAAATTGTAAACTTTATATTTTCAAAGGGTGCTTCCTTTCTTCATGTTACAGGTTTGAAAATGTAATGACCTTGTTTCTCCATTTTTTTTATTGCAAATGCTAAAATGTTAAAATGATTATGTAGCTGCTAGTATGACAGTATTGCATATTAGAATAAAATTAGCAATCAGACTAATATTTATGCTATTTGATAGATGTATACATCAATGTATATCTGTGTTATAAAAGCCAGGTTAGTGCATGTATATTACACATAGCAGTTACTTATTTTTGTTAGAAACTGTACATAGGCAGTTACAGTAATTTATCTGAAAAAAAATTTAGTTCATAAAATTTGAATAGAGTGGAGGTCAGATGGGGCTATAATTTAGAAATAGCAGATAATGAGTTTGGATCAATTTCAACCAAAGTATTATTATAAATAGCTAAAATAAAGTGCTAAAATGTTCACCAATTTCATGCCTAACAGAAATGAGAGTATATTTCAAAGAAAACATTTTCAAAAGCAATCATCATTTGAAAGAGACGCAGTTGAATTGTGTGATAACTGAAAGCTTTTATGTATAAGTATATGTTTGCTTTGTAATTGTTGAATGTTTTACCGTTGCTTAAATTGCATTTTTTTTCAAGTTTTCTATGAGAAAATTTTGAGGTTTGAAAGTGTACTCAATACAAAATTTCCTACAAGTCTAATCCACGTTTAAGAATTATTTTAGGTGAAATTTCTACTGAAGCAAATATATTACAATATACAGAAAGGTACATAAATCATTAAGTGAATTTTCTCACTGTGAACATACCACTGCGACCAGCAGCAAGATAAAGAAATAGAACATTGCAAGTCATAGTGAAGTCTTACAGTCACCACCCCAGTGTGAGCAATATATTCATTTTTAAAATAGATTACTATTACCTATTTTTGAATTTAATCAAAATGAAATCACATTGTATGTTCTTAGTATATGACCTCTTTAGCTCAATTTTATTTTTATAAGAGTTGCAATATTATCATGTGTAGCAACAGATAGCTGGTCCCATCATTTTATAGCATTCTGTGGAATTAATATAAAATAACTTATCTCTCCACTCTGTTAATACACCTGGGTTGTTTCTTGGATGAGGTTATTACAAATAGTGCTCTAAAAAATATTCTGATATATGTTTATATATGTCATACACACGCATATATATATATATATATATATATATATATATATATATATATATGAATATGCTTGACATATATGGAAAATAAATTTCCAAATCATAAAATATAAACATTTTGTTTTATTAGGTATTGCCAAAAAGATTTCCAAATGGTTATATAGGCTTCTATTCCTATTGATGAATGAATGATGATTCAGTTTTAATGAACTCTGAATCTTTCATGTGTTAGTGATCTCAATATCCTTACTTGAAGTATTAACTCCAGTTTTACCCATGTTTGTTGTTATCCATTCTTTTGCTGCTGTTTTGTAGAAGTTTTTCTTAAGAACACAAGTTCTTGTTTTTGTACCCTACCAACACCTAATACTATCTCTGACTTGGGGGAACAAATTTTGTTTCTAATAGTGTCTTTTAGTAGTACTCAATTTTAATATGGTTAAAATGTATCAGTCTATATACAGGTAACCCTTATAATTTGGTCCTTCGATCTTTTGACTAATGTTCTTCTGTGTCCTATTTGTAACCATAAAATTATTGGTCTGATTTTATCTTACGGACACTAAAATGTTTTCCATTTACATTATATATAAATTTCATCTGGAATTAAATTTTGAATGTAGTGCAATGTAGGTTTCATGATTCATTTATTCCCCAAATGGATAGTCAATTGACTCATCATCATTTATTTAGAAAGTTATCCTTTACCACTGTATTATGAGAATATGATTGGGAATTTTATATTTTACTTCATTGATCAATAATTAATAATTTTGTAGACTTCATATATCCTTATTTATTGAATATACTTCTTTATAACTGTTATTATAAGTCCTCTAGTTATTTTTTTTCAAGATTTCATTGGCTAGCTTTCTCTGTCTGCTTGTTTATACCTATTTGTATAATTTTCTCTTTATCTATCTTCCTATCATCTGTCACCTAATTATATCTATCATCTATCTTTCATCTCAGTAATTTAAGGTTTGTTGAAAATTGAACAACATTTTAAAAAATAGCCCAGTTCATCTTTCTTTTGACTACTGTTAGTTTTCTATTTTTATATTCTTTGTATCTAAATTTACATCAGCAGAATAATTTTATTTCTCATCTAATTTGACAATATCTTCTTCACAACTAAGTTTTTTAGACCGTTCATATATGATATGATTATGATATCACTTAAGCTAAATTTGCCATCTTTCTCCTTTTTTATTTTTTGCTTTTCCTAAGTGATCCATATGTTCTACATTACATTTTCTTATTTTCTCCTTTTTTGAAGAGACAACTCAGTATTTTCTATTATTTAAGTTTTTGTTTTATGGTTAGTTGTATATAACAACTCTGTGTGTGAGTTTATTTAACATTCAGAAAACATATTTTCAATTAATCATAACCTACCTTTCTTATTGAATGACAGATATTGTGTATGTTGCGTCTTAGTTATAGCTTTTGTAAGGCATAATTTACATCTCACTTATTCTGGTTCCCAGTATGAAGCCATCTAGTTGTTTCTAAGGTGATATTAATGAGTTAATGGGGGTGGGGGGTCTTCCTGAAAGATTTATGAACTAATTTTTTTTTTTTTTTTATGTACAAGAACTGGGGTGTAGACCAAAGGTACGGGGATGAGAGGATTCACCAGAGACAGAGTGGGGAACAGAACAGGGGAATTGACTGAAATGCGCTGCTGAAGGGAGCAGTGGGTGAGACAGGAGAAATCTGCTGCTCCATATGTGGGTTAGCTCCCTGGCAGGGGATTGAACTAAGGCCATAGTGGTGACAGCTCTAAGACTTAACCCATAGGCAACCAAGGAGGCCCCATGAACTATAATTTTTATTCTTTCAACTAAAAATTGAGAACCATATACACACTGCTATTCATCTTTTTAATATCTTCTTATTTTCCTGCTTTGTGAAGTTCAAAACTGGATATCCTCAGATATAAAACCTGTAACTGGTCTGAATTATGTCCTTGCACCTTATTTCTTACTGGGAGTTCAGCCCATAAGTGTCTGTCTTTCCTTATAATCACCTTCTGAAATTATTTTCTTCACTCATTACCAAACTATTGCCTATTCTGGCTCTTAATATGATCCT
Organism: Scalopus aquaticus; assembly: GCA_004024925.1. NCBI lineage: Eukaryota > Metazoa > Chordata > Mammalia > Eulipotyphla > Talpidae > Scalopus > Scalopus aquaticus. The sequence continues at coordinate 24,910 of PVIJ01016377.1, forward strand.
TTTTCTTGGGTTCCCATCCTTTCACAATGACCCAAACATTAACAACTATTTGGAAGGGAAAGCTGGCTATCGAATATAGGTTTATCTCACTGGTCCTTCTTCCTGATGACTTTGACCTTGAGGTTCCATTTGCCTTAACATTACTTCAAAGCCTTCAATCAGGGGGAAAAAAATCTATCTATCTATCTATCTATCTATCTATCTATCCATCCATCCATCCATCTATCTATCTGTCATTTGGTTTTTGGGATTTGATGTACAAATCAACTATAAAATTGATTTTTATAGTTTTTCTTGGTGTGGACATTTTTCTTCAAGTTATTTTACCCAGCTGGAAGTAGAAAATTGTTAGAATATATATCTATACTTCCAGTAAAATATTGCTCTTTGTGTAGACTTCCTTCCAATGACTAAATTAAAATATATTGTTTTGATTTATGGTTTTCATATGACAATTTGACATCTATGTCTGTACAGGCTTCTACCACAAATTCATCCTGTAATATGTTTGTCCCATTCTGAAAAAGGACTGCTGAGAATACTGGACAAACTCATATTTGCAAGAATATATAGTGAGGTCATGTACTCACTCAAGAGCGTTTCTAGATATGTTTCATATTTACTTCTTTTTATAGGCAGCAACTCAAATGTTTAACCTTTAAACTGTTTTCTGTGTCCCCCCTTGGTTGTACTATTCCTCTCTTTCATTTGTCTCACAAAGACAAAGCCATGAACTGCCTAAATTCTTGTCCCCAGAAGTAATTTTTTTTTAAAAAGTAGTGTTTTTTGTTTGTTTGTTTGTTTGTTTTTATTTTCATTGGACAGTGGACAACTAATCTGTCTTTCAGGTTAAGATTATTAGTCCTCTCGCAATACTTAATATTCTGTGACTGGACTTTGTAATTTGTCTTTTATCTTCAACCTTTCTCCATTGGCTCTACCTAAGTTTATAATTTGTATCTCCTACTTTTTTTTCATCACCTTTTTACTCTTTTCTATCATTTCTGTTGATCTTTTTTAAAGGGCAATATTTACCTCAATGACAGTATATGTGCAAGTGATTAGGTATATTCTAGTACTTAAAATATTTAATGTCTATCCAAATGTTGATATTTCTAGTTGATTTCTATATATTTGAAGTCTCTTTCACACTCAACTTCTTTCATTTTTCTCTTTGGTGATATTTAGTATCTTTTATCTATTATCTGAATTGCAAAACCTGGATATGCAAACCTGTTTTATGTCCAAAGTAATATTGAGGTTGAATTTTCGTAGTACTTATTGTACTCCTTAACATACTATTGGATAATATAACCAATAATACATATATTATTGGATAATATATGTTAAATGGTAAAATAATGGAGGGATGGGTAACTGAATAAATACATAAATTAATTGATCTTATAGCTCTATAACATTTTTATATTATTTTACTCGATTATTAATGTTCATATCATCTAGAATTTCTCATTGACACTCATTTCTCACTTTATAATTTACTCATACTTCTTTTTCTGTATTAAATAGGGCATGCCTATGCCTGCTCAAATATGTACTTACTTAAGTCACATTACAATGTTATTGGTTTCTTTACATTTTCTACAGTCTAAGTCATTCAACAGCTACAAATTTACACATATTTTTTTCCAAAAAATATTTTCCTCCCAAATAGGACATTTGTTATAATTTTTTATTGATTTATAATTTTATTTTTTTTGCTACCACATACAATGGTTTACTACAACTTAATAATAAATTTTAACATTTCTTTAATGAACAAAAGTTCACATTCAACTATTAAAATTACATTATGAAAACAAAATATAAAATATTCTTACCACTCAGATGTAAAACCTATAAACTTTGATTAATCTTCTCTATTCTTCTTGTACATATTTTATAATAGGCATGATTTTGCATACCACTTAATTTTGTGTTTGATTATATTATTTAATGGTTAAGATTGTTTTAAAATACCACATATTTATACATTAAACCCTAAACAACTTCATTTCACTATTTTGAAAATGTTTCACTGAACTTATTTGTGTAAGACACTTTTCTTGTATTTACAGTTATTTCCATATGATTGATTCCCAGAAGAAGAATAACTGTCAATGAGCATGAATAATTTCAGAACTCTTTATACATATTACCAACTTGTTTCCCAAAAGAGACATAACAATTTATATAATCTCCAGCAGTGTCCATTTCACTCTACCCTGGATAGTATTGACTATTTTCATTTTAAACAAAGAAAAGCATATCAAAATATGATCAATTCTATGATAACTCCTAACAGTATCACTAATCAATCACTCCTTTTTGTTACTTCTGTAATTAGTTTGGATTCAGTATATAACTTATCTACTATCTAGTGTTTGCCTCCCAAATAGTGTTTCTGTCTTTGTTCTAATCTTTCTATGTTCTTTTGTTAAAATGATCAAAAATAACTTTCTAAAACTCTAATGTAATTCTGTATCTCTCATATATGTAAAAAATCTCTAAATAAATGTAAATGCACAAAAGAATTCCAATGATATTATATACATAATTCAAAAGAGACTTCATCTTAACTAAAATATATTTCAGATCTTTGAGTTGCTGCAAAATGCTGCCTTAATTATTTTATCAGATCATGATGATTTCATACTACATTTTATTTAATGATTTTTTAATACTTTTCCTGTGTGTATATTCCCCATATTTGCTAAATTAATGGTAAGCTTTATGAGGACAAGGGGATGTCTATCTCATTTGTTCACTATTCTTCATAGAAGGCCAATGGATGACACACCACAACATAATAAATATCATCATAATAGATTACAAATTAATTGCATTTATCCATTGCTTGTCATTCCAAAAGTTCCTGACATAAATATTTATAATATAGAATCAGTAGTTTTTGACATACAGATAGTATACCTTGTTATTCTATATTTTAAATATGATTTTTGCTAATCTATATCTAGGAAATCACTTCTTACAAAGAAATATTAAAATGAATGAATCATTCTTCCTTCGTCCTTCACACTAGTTCATCATCAATATCCTGAAAATTTAGAGGGTCCCATTTATTTAGTCTCTAAAAACATCTTTGTGGATCTCTATTTTAACAACTGTCTAGATTACCTACCTTTCCATACTTGTCGGTTTCTTGCTCTTGTTGATATTTCCTTGAGGAAATGTCTTATATTAGCTATGAGCCAATTATTGTCATCTGGAACAAACAAAAGAACAAAAGAAGAATCAACTACAAGTGTTTTATAAAGACAGGAATTAATAAGCTTAAAAGGAGAGTGGTGATACAAGAACAAAAGCTGGTGCTCTTACTAAATAAATGTTCTAAGAGTTAAGATTATAATTTGAGCTCTGGGATCAGGTTCCATTTTTGCTTATCCTACATATGCTTTTACAGAGACTGTGTTTATTTCCTTCACAAGTTTCTGTGAATGAGAAGAGACCATGTGGCAGACTGTCCATGAGATTATCACCAAGCACAGGTGATTATTTTAATTTTTTGGTGGTTTTACAAGCACCTAATTATTTAAACCATAAAAGCTAGCATTAATCATATAAATTGGGCCTTCAATTACTACTGGTGTTGAATTAACTTCAAACTGAAGTGTTACTAAGAACTAGTCCATGCACCGTTATTTGTACTTGGTTCCATAAATTATCCCTTGTGTCTTTGCTACCCAACATATAGTTGGAGTCTTATGTAACCAGATGGTTCTGACAGCTTAGGATGTTTCTGCTCTTAATCTTTTTTCAGGGTCATAACTACTGATATTAACAATTTGAATTACCTCTTTGAAAGTACTTCTAGAAAGTTAGTAAAAAAACTCAATTCAGCTCTATCAAGCTCTAACCCATATAATCATTTTATTGGTGCCATAAGAAAATGGGAAAGATAGGTGAGGAGAATGGGCAACTTTATCCAGTATCAGTTTACTCTTTTAACAATTTCCCCATTTAAGAACTGTTTTGGACTGCCAGGACAGAGGAAGTTTCAATATTTTTGCACAGACAATTCATATCACTGAAGACTACATTACATTTCAGGGTTGATAGTGTATAAAATCTAAATTAATAGTTATTAATTTCAAATTCAAAACAATATCTTAATTTGAATAGTATAAAAACCTACAGACTTTTAAAAGCTTTCCTGTAATATTTATAGACCATTTAAAAAATGAAAAGATGATAAAATAATGATTTAAAAAACTAATAAGGGATAGGCAAAGTCAAGATATGAGAAATGGAAAATAAATGATACTGTTTCCCAGCAGAGATATTGATATGCCCATTAATGTGTTACTGGAATAAGACCAGAAGCAACAAAATAATCAATGTGAGTCTGGTCCCATATATCAAATAACTTTTTCCTTTACCAAGAATGAAATATATAAACATGCATCAAAAACCACCCTTGAACTATTCCTGTCAGATTCATTTTTCTAGATATTTATCTAGAATCCAGTGGTCTTAACTATCTTTATCTCAGAGTACTTGTTTGTTTTTTGTTGTTGTTGTTGCTTTTAGTCTTAATTATGTTCATAATAGAAAACCTCACACTTTAAAAAGTAAAAAAAAATATATATTTAGAGTCAAAAACATATATTGTGCGACACAACAGTGATGATTCCTGTTAAATACTAAGTCATTTTATCTGAAGTGAAACCATATAAAAATTATTGCATTAGGCATAATTCAGTCACCTATCAATGGGAAATTTCAGTGACCCTCCATCTTATATTGTCATATATCATCATCAGCAATTTATTATTCATTGCTTCCTTCATTATTCAGGAAATTTTGGGCCTTTAATATGTTAGGACAATTTCACAAATAATGGCTAGTTCTAAGTTGACAAACAACTGTTTTCTAATGAACATGCAGACACATTACATGGATGTACCTGAAATAATTTATCCAACTTATTGCTTGTGAAAATGCAAAATTGTGCAACTGATTTGGAAAGTATTTTGACAGTTCCCTATAAAGACAAATATATACTTATGATATGTCCTAGCAATTCTTTTTCTAGATATTCATCCAACATACATAAAAACATATATGTTAACAAAAAACATACAAGATTGTTCATTGGAGCTTTTCTTTTAATAATCCCAAGTTGGAAACATTCAAAGGTTCAGAAATAGGGGAATAAATAAGTATATCCAGAAATATACATAAGATAGATACTATACAAGAATTAAATTTAAAAAATCAATTATAGAGGTCATAGTATTATGAATTGTTATATAAAATATTTTACTAATATATAACTATGTTATTCAGGTCATATACCTTTTAAAGATAGGGCAACCATAATGTAATATGATAGAAGTAAGATTGATGATTTTCTGAGATTAAAAAATGACTGCATGGTTCTATGGAGATTTTGGAGGTGATGGGAATGTTCACAATCTTAATTGTGGTAGATGTTATACTCTTGTCAAAATCCACACAAAAGTGTATTTTATTGTAAGTAACTTGTTTTACAATGAGGTGAGTTTTTCAAATTTTTGTAATAAACCAAGAGTGAGAGAAAACAAAATACTAACATGACAGTTATTCAGCAAGATTAGAAATAAACTGCTTCAATCTAGAAAAAAGAGATTGCCAGGGATATTATTTAAATGACATAAATAAGGAAAATAAATTTTATTTAATGACTACAAATAATATTATATGCATATAATAACATATAAGTGTTAGTGTGAAAATATGCTCATATGCTACATATGAGAATACACCATGGATCTCTTTAGCTAGGCAAAATATAGAAAATTAATAATAAATTGTACAATGTGTTTGTACTTGAAATTTGACATCATTTTTGAAATTGTGCTATATTTTTTAATTTCAAAGTAAGTTGTGTCATTATAAAGTGTAATTAATACTAGAGGGTTACATTGGATTATACTAAATATTTTTCAAGTTGGTTTATATATTTCTAGAGCAAATTTTCTGTTATATATTTTTTTATTCATAAGTAGTAATTCTTAAAGGATATTCAGTATCACATATTTTTTGTATAGAATGAAAATAATATTTGATGATGTTTAACACTTGAAGTAGTCTTCTGATTTTTGTAAGTAGATTGAATAAACGTAAACTCAGAGTTAGGCACAACAGTTTAAAAACCATCAAAACTGGACCTCTCTGGTGGTGAAGGGGTTAAGTCGCAGGACTATGAAGCTATCTGAAGTCACTGCAGCACAAGTTTTATCTCTGGCCAGGGAGCTAACCCACATGGCACAGCAGACCTCTCCTGTCTTGCCCACTGCTCCCTTCAGCAGTGTACTTCAATCTGCCTGGTCAGCTCTCTACTTTGTCTCCGGTGAATCTTCTCACTCCCCACACCGCTGGCCTACACCCCAGCTCTTGTATGCATAAATAAATAAATCTTTTTAAAAATCATAACTATTCTTATTATTTTTAAAACTCTTTAAAAAAGATTATTTTTTGAAAAATAAAATATCATTTCAAAGGAAATTATCTGAATTTCATATATTCCTCTCTTCCAATATTTATCTCTATTTAAATCTGCATTTTACTTTCAAACTGCAAAGATAATCATTTTACTTTATTTATTTATTTTTTTATAATATATATTTTTATTGTTATTTATGTCTTTTACATTTTGTATTCCCCTTGGGTAGCCCACCACCAATTCACCCGTGATCCATCTTCATGGTCCCTAGTGTTCTTTTCTATTCCATTTTGTGCCCTTATCCTTCCCCCCCCCCACACCCGCTGAGTGTCTCTCTCCTATTTGGTTTCCCTATAGTCCTGCTATAAGTGAAACCATTCAATATTTTTCTTTTTCTTTCTGGCTTATTTCACTGAGTATGGGGTGGGGGTGGGGGAGGATAATGGAGGATAAGGGCACAAAATGGAGTAGAAAAGGACACAAGGGACCACGGAGATGGATCACGGGTGAATTTGTGGTGGGTTACCCAAGGGGAATACAAAATGTAAAAGATATAAATAACAATAATATATATATATATATAATTTATTATATTTATAAATATAAAATATTATATTTATATATTATATTTATATTTATATAAATATAAAATATATATATTTATAAAATATATAAAATATATATGTAAAATATATAAATATATATATTTTTTTCTTTAGTTTACTTTGGAGGGTACTAAAAGGTTTGCAGTGATGAATCTATGTGACAATCCATAAAATATTGTGAAGAGGTTGGATCTGGATATATATATTGAAGGTACAGTGACATGATTTTCTTCTATATGTTTTATGGTTTCAGGTCTTACATCCAGGTCTTTTATCCATTTTTTTTGTTGTTGTTCAAGCTGGGGTATAGGCCAGAGGCGGGGGGCAGCGAGAGGGTTCACCAGAGACAGAGCGGGGAGCAGAACAGGCAGAACAGAAATACACTGCTGAGGGGAGCAGCAGGCGAGGCAGGAGAGGTCTGCGGCACCATGTGGGTCTCTCCCCAGCTGGGCGTCGAACCCGCATCTTGTGCCGCCAACAGCTCCACAGTGCAGCGCTCAACCGCTGTGCCACCAGGGAGGCCCTTTTATCCATTTTGAGTTGACTTTTGTGCAGGGTGTGAGGTAGTAGTCTAGCTTCATTTTTTTGCATGTGGCTGTCCAGTTTTCCCAGCACCATTTATTGAATAGACTATCCTTGTTCCACTGCATTTTCTTTGCTCCTTTGTCAAAGATTAGTTGTTCATAGATATGTGGCTTTAATTCTGGGTATTCTATTCGGTTCCATTGGTCTTTCTGTCTGTTTTTGTTCCAGTACCATGCTGTTTTAATTATTATGGCTTTGTAGTATAGTTTGAAATCAGGGAGTGAAATTCCTCCGTTTTCTTTCTTTT
>PVIJ01016378.1:0-32949 GCA_004024925.1 Scalopus aquaticus
TTTCTTTTATCATTGGTCTTGGTTTCAGACAATAGGTATGGAGACAGCAGCCTCCACCCTAGGCCTAGGGCAAAGGTTGAAGATTATGTCCTTTACCTTGCCGAAATTTACCTCAGATAAGAGACATTCTTCTAAAGTTCCTTGATTTCCCCTCAAACTATGTAATTGATTATGTATTTGAATATCTGTAATCACCCTGCCATTGCCAGTAGTTAATTCTTCTTATGCTTTAAAAACCCTGTTCTCCAAGAATAAAGTGGAACGGCCTGATCAGACTCTCTGGTGTGTGCTGTCTCTCGCTCCCCACCTTCTTCTCCCCACTCGCTCCCCACCCCCTTCTCCCCACTGAACCCGCCACCACCGCAGATGCTTTCCCCACCACCCCCGGGTACCCAACCTCGGTCGGAGCCGGCCTCCGACAAAAATACAAACAATCAAGCAGGACCTTCTGGGAACAATACACCACAGAAAGTCAACCTCCAGAACCTGATAATATGGACACCAAAGAATATCTCCACTTAACAGATAAAGGATTCAAAAAACCCATAATGAAAACAAATAATTAAGAGAAAACTAAGAAAGAGATCAGAATAAAATCAATTAAATTAAGAACAAGAAAGAATCCCTAAAGAAGAAAGTTAAGGAACTGGAGGATATCCAGAAATTAATGGAGGAGCTAAAGAAATCTAGGAAAAGTAACAAAAACAGAATTGATGAAATGGTAGAACAAATCAGTATTCTCAAAGATAGAGATGCAAAAAGAACCAAAAAAGAAAAGGAAAGAGAAGTACAAAGGAAAAACAATGATGAAACACATCAAGAACTATCTAACATCATGAGGAAAGGATATGTAACAGTCATAGGATTCCCAGAAGGTTAGGAGAGAGACAAAGTAACCAAAACCTATTCAGGAGAAAATTGAAGAGAACATCCCAAGCATGAAGAAGGAAGTGAAAATAGACATGCAAGAAACAAGAATTAAACAAAATTACCATAATGAAAGGAAAACTATAACAAGAGACATAATAATGAAGTTTCCAAACACAAAAAACTACAAAAGATAAACATAGATTGGAAGTAAAAGGTTGGAAAACAATCTTACAAGCAAATGGACTAAAAAAGAAGGCAAGGGACCTCTCTGGTGGTGCAGTGGTTAAGCGCTGCACTTTGGAGTTGTCAGTAGTGGCAACGAGAGTTCAATGCCAGGCAGGGGAGATTCCCTCATGGTGCAGCAGACCTCTCCTGCCTCGCCCGCTGCTCCCCTCAGCAGTGTATTTCCGTCAATCTGCATGTTCTGCTCCCCACTCTGTCTCTGGTGAACCCTCTTTCCACCCCATGCCTCTGGCCTGTACCCCAGCTTGTACACATAAATAAAAAAAAGAAGGCAGGAACAGCTATACATATATCAGATAAAATAGACTTCAAACATAAAAAGGTAAAAAGACATAGACGGTCGCTACATTATGATTAAGGGAACAACACATCAAGAAGACATAATACTCATCAACATATACTCACCAAATGAAGAAGTATCAAAATATATCAAAGAATTATTATGATTTCAGGAAAACAGACATTAGAGAACATATGTATGCTGTAGGAGACTACAACACCCAAATCTCACCAATGGACAGATAAATGAGACAAAAAATAAACAAGGACACAAGAGCTCTAAATAAGGACCTAGACCTCATGGGCTTAAAAGACATCTATAGGACACTGTACCCCAAAAAATCTGAGTACATATTTTTCACAAGTGCACATGTATCAGTCTCCAGGATAGATCACGTACTGGGACCAAAACAAACATCAACATATACACCAAGATCAAAATCATGCCAAATATGAACACCATGAAGACGTCAAATTAGAAATAACCCATGAAAAGAAAACAAGCAACCCTCCTACCTCATGGAGATTGAAACCCACATGACTGAAAGATTATTGGATCAGTGAGGAGCTCAAAGAAGAAATTTAAAAATACCTTTATATGAACGACAATGAGGACACAACTCTCCAGCATTTATGGGACACAGCAAAAGAAGTAATAAGAGGAAATTATAGCATAAAGGTTTACATCAAGAAATAAGAAAGAACTCAAAGAAACAACCTAATCTCCCACATTAAAGAACTGGGGAAAGAACACCAACAACAAAATCAAAGCCAGTAGAAAAAAAGATAATAAAAATCAAAGCAGAAATCAATGAAATAGAAATTTAAAAACAATCCAAAAGATCAATAAAAAACAAAAGTTGGTTCTTTGGAAAATTAAAAAATATACAAACCTCTAGCCAGGCTCACAAAGAAAAAAAAAGGCAGAAAACAGAAATAAATATGATCATAAATGAAAGAGGAGAAATTACAACAAACACAGCAGAAATCAAAAGAATAATCAGAGATTACTCTGAACATTTATACGCAAGCATGTTCAACAATGTAGAAGAGATGGACAAATTCCTAGAACTATGCCATCATCCAAAGCTAGATAAAGAAGCTAGATACAAAACACCTAAACAGACGAATTACAATCAGTGCAATTGAAAGTCATCAAAATCCTCCCCCAAAACAAAAGCTTAGGGCCAGACAGCTTCACAAATTAATTCTACCAAACGTTCAGAAATGAGCTAGTGCCTGTATTACACAAACTCTTTCAAAAAATTGAGAAAGAAGGAATACTTCCAAATACATTTTATGAAACCAGTGTTAACACTAATAACAGAACTAAACAAGGACAACTCACAAAAAGAAAACTACAGGGCAATCTCTTTAATGAACACTGATGTGAAAATCCTCAATAAATCCTTGCAAACAAATTCCAACAAGGCATCAAAAGATAATTCACCATAGCCAAGTGGGATTGTTCCAGGGGCACAAAGATGTTTCATTATCTGAAAATCAATTAATGTAATCTAACATATCCAAAAAAGAAAAATAAAAACCATAAGATCATATCAATATGTGTTGAGAAAGCATTCGATCAAGTTCAACATCCATTTATGATGAAGGACCTTGAAATTCTTGGGATAGAAGAAACATACCATAACATCATAAAAGCCATATACTACAAACCCACATCCAATATCATTCTCAATGGTGAAAAGCTGAAAGCCTTTGCCTTGAGATCTGTCTGGAACAAGACAAGAATGTTCAATCTCATCAAGTCCTAACCAAAGCAATAGAGAAGAGAAAGATATACAAGGAATTCAAATAGGGAAAGAAAAATTAAAACCATCACTATTTGTAGATGATAGGGTAATATACATAGAGCACCCTAAAATCTCACAGAAACACTAATCAATAAATCAGCCAGTTTAGTAAAGTAGCAGTATACAAACTAAACCCACAAAACCAGTAACCTTCCTATAAACAAATAATAAATCTGAAGAAGAAATCAAGAAAACCATCCATTTTATAATTGAAACGAAAAAAATCAAATACTTTGGAATGAACCTAACAAAAGAGGTGAAGGACTTATAAAACATTGTTAAAATAAATAGAAGAAACAGAAATAAATGGAAAGATATCCCTTGCTCAAGGATTGGAATTATTAACATTATCAAAATAGCTTCTTACCAATGAAATTTACAGATTCAAAGCTATTCTAATAAAAATTTCTATCACATTCTTCAAAGAAAAAAATTGATGAAATTCATAGGAAACCACAAAAAACTCAAATAGCCAAAGCTCTCCTGATTAAAAAGGAGAATAGAGGTATCACACACCCAGACTTCAAACTATACTACAAAGCCATAGTAATTAAAACAGTATGGTACTGGAACAAAACCAGACACTCAGACCAATGGAATTGAATAGCGAACCCAGAAATAAACCACATATTTATGGACAACTAATAATTGACAAAGGAGCAAATTATATACAATGGAACAAAGACATTTTGTTCAATAAATGGTTATGGTAAGCCTGGACTACTACATGCAAAAGAATGAAACTCACACCATACACAAAAAGCAACTCAAAATAGATAAAAGTTTAGATATAATACCTGAAACCGTAAAATATATAGAAGATATATAGGCAAAATACTAAATGACATACACCTCAGTAACATCTTTATTTTTTATATATATTTATTATAATTTATATCTTTTACATTATAGTGTATTCCCCATAGGTCACCCACCACCAATTCACCCGTGAACTATCACCATAGACTCTTGTGCTCTTTTCTCCCCCGTTTTGAGACCTTAACCTCCCCTTACCTCACTGAATATCTCTCTCTTATTTGGTTTCCCTAAATTCCTGTTATAAGTGAAACCATTCGATATTTTTCTCTTTCTTTCTGGCTTATTTCACGGAGCATGATCCCTTCTATTTCTATCCATGTTGCTGCGAATTGCATGTGTTTATCTTTTTTGAATGCTGAATAGTATTCCATTGTGTATATGTACCACATCTTTTTGATCCAATCATCTATTTTTTGGCATCTGGGTTGTTTCTATATCTTAGCTATTGTAAACAGTGCTACAATAAACATATGGGTGCATGTATCTTTTTGGATTAATGTTTTTGTGTCCTTTGGGTAGATTCCCAGAAGTGGTATTACTGGGTCATATGGACGCTCCATTTTTAGCAGTTTGAGGAACCACCATACAGCTTTCCATAGTGGTTGGGCCAGTTTGCATTCCCACCAGAAGTACAGGAGAGTTCCTCGCTAACATTTGTTGTTTCCTGTTTTTTTAATGTGTGCTATTCTTGCTGGTGTAAGGTGGTAACTCGTTGTGGTTTTTATTTGCATTTCCCTGATTATGAGGGATGTTGAACATTTTTTCATATGCCTGTTGGCCATTTGCATTTCTTCTTTGGAGAAGTGTTATTTTAGTTCTTCTGCCCATTTTTTGACTAGATTTCTTGCTTTGTTTTTGTTGAGTTGTGTGAGTTCTTTGTAGATTTTTGTGATCAGTCCCATGTGTGTTGTATGGAGTGCAAAAAATTTTTCCCAGTCAGTAGGCTGTTTCTTTGTTTTGGTTAATGTCTCTTTTGCTGTACAGAAGTTTTTTAGTTTGAAGTAATCCCAGCTGTTTATCTTTTCCTTCACTATCTTTGCTTTGGGGGATGTGTCTTTAAAATTTTTACTAAGATGTATGTCATGTATTGTTTTGCCTACATTGTCTTCTATATATTTTACAATTTGAGGTCTTATGTCCAAGTCTCTTATCCATTTTGAATTGGTTTTCATGTATGGCATGAGGTAGTAGTATAGTTTCATTTTTCTGCATGTGGTTGTCCAGTTTTCCCAGCACTATTTATTGAACAAACTGCCCTTGTTCCACTGCATATTTCTTGCACCTTTATTAAATATTATTTGTCCATATATGTTTGGATTGATTTCTGGGTTCTCTATTCGATTCCATTGATTGTCTATTTTTGTTCCAGTACCATGCAGTTTTAATTATTATGGCTTTGTAGTATAGTGTGAAGTCTGGGAGGGTAATACCTCCATTCTTCTTTTTGGTCAGGAGAGCTTTGGCTATTCAAAGTTTTTTTGTGGTTCCATATAAATTTCATCAATATTTGTTCTATTTCTGTGAAGACTGTCATTGAGATTTTTATTGGAATAGCATTGAATCTGTAAATTGCTTTTGGTAGTATGGCCATTTTGATAATGTTAATTCTTCCAATCCATGAGCAGGGGATGTCTTCACATTTCTTTGTGTCTTCTTCTGTTTCTTTTGATAATGTTTTTCAAATTTTCTTTGTGTAGGTCCTTCACCTCTTTTGTTAGATTTATTCCCAATTATTTAATTTTTTTTTGGTTGGATTGTAAGATGGGTGGTTTTCTTGATTTCTTCTTCTTCTGACTGATTGTTTGCATATAGGAAAGCTACTGATCTTGTATCCCGCTACTATACTAAATTATTTTGATTCGTTTTTCTGTGTTTTTAGGGTTCTCTATGTATATTATCATATTTTCTGCAAATAGTGATAGCTTTACTTCTTCTTTCCCTATTTGGATTCCTTGTATGCCTGTCTCTTGTCTTATTGCTCTGGCTAGGACTTCCAGTATTATATTGAAAAGCAGTGGCTACAGTGTACATCTTTGTATTGTTCCAGATTTCAGGGGAAAGGCTTTCAGCTTTTAACCGCTGAGAATGATATTGGCCATGGGTTTGTCATATATGGCCTTTATCGTGTTGAGATATGTTCTTTCTATCCCTAGAATTTTGAGGACTTTCATCATAAATGGATGTTGGACTTTGTCAAATGTTTTCTCAGCGTCTATTGATATGATCATCTGGTTTTTCTTTTTCTTTTTGTTGATGTGTTGGATTACATTTATTGACTTTCTGATGTTGAACCATCATTGTGCCCCCAGGATAAATCCCACTTGGTCGTGGTGTACTATCTTTTTGATGCATTGTTGTATTCTATTAGCTACAATTTTATTAAGGATTTTTGCATCAGTGTTCATTAAATTGATTGGCCTGTAGTTTTTTTTTTTTTTTGTCCTTGTTTGGTTTTGGTATTAGTGTAATGTTGGCTACATAAAACGTATTTGGTAGTATTCCTTACTTCTCATTCTTTTGAAACAGTTTGTGTAGGATAGACACTAATTTTGAATGTTTGGTAGAATTCATTTGTGAAACCATCTGGTCCTGGGGTTTGGTTTTGGGGGAGGGTTTTGATTATTCTTTCAATTTCACTACTTGTAATTGGTTTGCTTAGGTGTTCTATTTCTTCTTGATCTAGCTTAGGATGTTTGTATAATTCTAAGAATTTGTCCATTTCTCCTAGATTGCTGAATCTGTTTGCATACAACTGTTCATAGTAGTCTCTGATTATTCTTTTGATTTCTGCTGTGTCAGTTGTAATTTCTCCTCTTTCATTTATGACCCTATTTATTTGTGATTTTTCCGTTTTTTCTTTGTGAGCCTGGCTAAAAGTTTGTCTATCTTGTTTATTTTTTCAAAGAACAAGCTTTTGGTTTGTTGATCTATTGGATTTTTTAAACTTCCATTTTATTTATTTCTGCTTTGATTTTTATTATTTCCTTTCTGACACTGGCTTTTGGGTTCTTTTGTTTTTCTTTTCCCAGTTCTTTAAGGTGGGATATTAGGTTATTTCTTAGAGATCTTTCTTGGTATTGATGTGAACCTGTACTGCTACATATTTCCTCTTATAACTGCCTTTGCTGTGTCCCATAAATTCTGGAAAGTTGTGTCCTTATTGTCGTTTTTCTCTGGGTATTTGTTAATTTCTTCCTTGATGATCTCATTGATCCAATGATCTTTCAGTCACTTGGGTTTCAATCTCCATGCAGAGCGTAGTTTCCTTGTTGTCTTTTCATGATTTATTTCGAGTTTAATGCCTTTATGATCAGAGAAGATATCTGGGATGATTTTGATCTTAGTGTATCTGTTGATGTTGGTCTTATGGCCCAATATGTGATCTATCTTGGAGAATGACCCATGTACACTTGAGAAGAATGTGTACTCATTTTTTTTGGGTGCAGTGTTCTATATATGTCTGTTAAACGCATGAGATCTATGTCTTTATTTGGGGCTGTAGTGTCCTTACTTTTTTTATTTTCTCATTGATCTGTCCATTGGTGAGAATGTGATATTGGATTCTCCTAGTATATATGCAGTTTCCCTAATGTCTGTTTTCAGAGATGATAATAGTTGTCTGATATATTTTGTTGCTCCTTCGTTTGGTGCATATATGTTGATGATTGTTATGTCTTCTTGATAAATTGTCCCTTTAATCAAAATGTAATGACCATCTATGTCTCTTTTTGCTTTTTTAACTTTGAAGTCTATTTTTTTCTCATGTAAGTATAGCTGTTCCTGCCTTCTTTTTTGGTCCATTTGCTTGTAGAACTGTTTTCCAACCTTTTACTATCAATCTGTGTCTATCTTTTGTAGTTAGATGTGTTTCTGGTAGGCAGCAAAAGGTTACATTCTGTTTTTTAATCCAATCTGCTACTCTGTGTCTTTTTATAGGTGAGTTTAATCCATTTACATTCAGAGTAAATATTGATACATTGACGATTGTATTAGCTTTTTTTTTTTTTTTGGCCTTTTTGTGGCTTTATTTCTTCCCTATTTCTGTTCTTCCTATTCATTCTTCTGTTGGTTTTGCTTTAGGTTTCTTGTAGTATTTTTGGAGTGGGGGTTTAGTAGTGATGAATTTCTGGAGATTTTGTTTGCCTGAAAAGGTATTTATTTTTCCTTCATAGATCAATGAGAGCTTTGCGGGGTAGAGTATTCTTGGTTGGAATTTGTTGGCTTGAAATTTGTTAAACATGTAGGTCTATTTTCTTCTAGTCTGTAGTGTTTCCTCTGAGAAGTCTGAATCATCCTGATTGATTTTCCTTTATAGGCTATCTGCTTCTTCACCATTATCATTTTCATTATTTTTCCTTGTTTTGGACCTTTGGAAGATTTACAGTTATGTGTCTAGCTGTAGTTTTCCTTTTGTTGATGTTATTTGGAGTCCTTCTAGCTTCCTGAAGTCTATTTTCATTTCCTCCTTCATGTTCAGGAAGTTCTCTTCAATTACTTCTTTGAATAGTTTTTCTGTTCCTTGGTCTCTCTCCTCACCTTCTGTACTCCTATGACTCTTATATTACCTTTCCTCATGTTGTCTGATAACTCTCAGAGTGTTTCTTCATTCTTTTTTCTTTGTACTTCTTCCTTTTCTTTTTGGTTCTTTTTATGTCTGTATCTTCCAGAGCACTGATTCATTCTTCCATGTCTTCTATTCTGTCTTCATGGCTTTTCTGGATATCCTCCATTTTCCTTCACTTTCTTGTTAAGTTCATTAATTGTATTCTTGTCTCTTTCTGCATTTTCTCTTAGCTTTTTCTTTGTTTTCATTATGGCTTTTTAAAATTCTTTGTCTGTGAGGTGGAGATATTCTTCCATTTCCATATTATCCGGTTCTGGAGGCTGGTTTTCCTTCTGTGGTGTAATATTCCCAGAAGAGCCTGCTTGATCCTTTGCAGTTTTTTTTTCCTTTCTGTTCTTAGCCTTCAGCTTTGCTCTGTTCATAGTGCCCCTGTACCACTCGTGTTGGTGGGCATGATTTCTGATTTCACTTGCTGAGTTGTGGTTGTGTGTGTCTAGTGTTTGAGCTGCTGTGGCTGGGTATCGTCCAGGTGCTCTTCCTTTATGGTAGATGTTAACCTGGGTTATGTTTTGCAGCAGAAGCTCCTGCTTTTTCAAATCCCACTACGAGGAGTGGTGTCCAGTGTCTCAGTCTGTTGTAGCTAAGAGTCTTATGTAGCAACTTGTCCCTCCATACACACTCTGTGTCGTAGTCCACTGGAAGGTGCCTGCTGGGAGGGTGGAATGTATTTCTCTGTTGAACTTCTAGAGCTCTCTAGACGTATCTTAGATGTGTTCCAGGATCAAAAGTGAATTGAGAGAGAGGGAAGGGATATAGGTAGAGAGGAGAGTGTTATGGAGATTTAGAATGTAAGAGAAGCAAGAGGGGGGCTATATAATGGGAGGAAGAAACAGGAGATGGAGTAGGAGGGAATTTAGCAGGGGAGAAAAGAAAGTAGTGATGATGATGTTGACATAGAGAAAGAAGAAAGATAGAGGAATTAGAAGGCAGGTAGTAGAGAGGTAGATAGATTGCAGATCACCACTTGGTCAATAAACATATATACATACTAACTGATCAGGGAAGAATTACTTCTCAGACTCCGGTGGTTACCAGTGAGATATTGGTAGTAACTTTAGTTTAGGGAGACTTCCCCCGGAGATTAGTTTAAAACAAAACAAAGCTTATCAAAGCAAAGCAAATCTAGACAAAACAAAGGACAAAAAATAAAAAAAGAAGACTAATAGACACACATACAACAAACCAAAAGAAAAACCCAGTACTAAGCACACATACCTCCACCAACCTACACACACACACACACACACACACACACAATGAAGAAGACCTCCCTTGACACACTCTAGATTTGTTGTGAAAATGAGCTATGAACTGCAGGTAAGATTTAAGGAGGAAAGCACTCTTTCAGGGCCCTGGAGGTAGTTGTGGGAGTGAAATGAGATCTTTAGTCTTTTAACCCTGCAGTCTTGGGGTTGCCGGAGACCCATACTGCTGTCGTAAATGCTGCTGATGCCCCCTGCCTAGGAGTGCAGCCCTGTCTTCTCTGCCTGAGGTCATCTCAGCCTCTCCCCCTTTACTCCTCCTGGAAGTTGCCCTAGGCTGTCCCTGAGCTGCAGCTTGCTCTCCACATGCGGGAGGGGCATCTCCAGGCAAGGCTGCAGTTGGGTCTCCGGGTAGGTGATGGCCTGCTCCTGCTGCTGTCCTGGATCTTACAAATGGCTGTAACTTGGGGGGATATGCATCTGCCTGCCTTTCTTTTTAGGGATGGCCCCCAGAAGTCCCAGGTCCCAACCTCCTGCTTTCATCCTCCTCTCTTACTTCTGATCCCTGTGATCTGGCTCCTTAGGTGGGGGAGGGGAGAGTTCTGATGAGTTTCCTTCTTCTGTATTCTCTTCCCTCAACTTCCCTTCACGTTGGGATCACTGGTGGAGGTGCTGCAGCCTGTGCAGCGTGTCTGAGTCTCTGTCTCTCCTCAGTATCTCGCTGATACCTCTCTTTATCAGATGTTTTCATGGGAGAACTCAAGCCTAGTGATCCTTTGTTGCCATGTTGACCCTGGGTCTCTCTCTCTCAGTAACATCTTTTTTAAAAAATTTATTCATTTATGCATACAAGCTGGGGTACAGGCCAGAGATGTGGGGCAATGAGAGGGTTCACCAGAGACAGAGCAGGGAGCAGAACAGGCAGATCGACAGAAATACACTGCTGAGGGGAGCAGTGGGTGAGGCAGGAGAGGTCTGCCGCACCATGTGGGAATCTCCCCGGCCAGGCATCGAACTAGCGTCACTGCTGCCAACAGCTCCACAGCGCAGCACTTAACCACTGTACCACCAGGTAGGCCCTCTCTCTCAGTAATATTTAGAGACACATCCCCCAAAGCAAAGAAAGTGAAGGTATAGATGAGCAGCTGGGATTACCTCAAACTAAAATCTTCCGTATAGAAAAAGAGACATTAACCAAAACAAAGAGTCACCCTACTGATTGGGAGAAAATTTTTTCACATAATACAACTGATAAGGAACTAATCACAAAGGTCTACAAAGAGCTGACAGGACTTAACAAAAACAAAGTAAACAATTCAATCAAAAAAATGAGCAGAAGAGCTAAAAGACACTTTTCCAAAGCAGAAATACAAATGGCCAACACGTATATGATATTCAACAACACTTATAATTAGGAAAATTTAAATCAAAACCAGAATCACCTTACACCAGTGAGAATGGCACATATTAACATAAACAGGAAACAACAAATGTTAGGATGTGGAGGAAAAGGAATTCTCCTAAACTACAAACTGGTCTATGGAAAGCTTTGTGGGGGTTCCTCAAACTACTAAAAATGGAGTTATCATATGACCCAGCGATTGCACTTCTAGGCATCTACCCAAAGGACACAAAAACATTAATTCAAAGGATACCTTCACCTCTGTGTTTATTGAAACACTATTTACAATAGGTCAGATATGGAAACAACTCAAATGCCCAAAAATAGATGACTGGATTAAGAAGATGTGGTTTATATGCACAATGGAATATTACTCAGCAATCAACAAAGATAACCTTATGCCATTTGCAGCAACATGGATGGAGGTTGAAGGAATTATGCTTAGCTAAATAAGTCAGAAAGAAAAAAGAAAAATATCCGATGGTTTCCTTATAGGAGGAATGTAGGGGAGCCAAATACGGGATCAGGAAAAAATATATAATTAAAAAATTATATAAAGGCGACTATATAAATCAGAGGCATTCTATACAGGAGTGGTAGGGAAAAGGATCAAAAGGAGGAGGGAAGAGCAGAAGGGACTGTGGTGATGGTGCACAGGTGAATTGTTGGTGTTGAATTTTACGGGGACTACACATGAGAGGAGAAAGCATACTTTGTACATAAAGGAAGAATGACGTTTATACACACACATGCCCACACATATGTGTGTGTATATAAACATCATACACACACACATATATGTAAAACTCCAAAAGAAAAACAGAAAATTATAAATGGTTCACAAAATTAGAACTAATAAACTGATCAGAGTAACAGGATAAAAACAAGACAAAAACTAAGTTTCATTTATCCACATTAAAAATGAGCAATCTTTTTTACATTTACTTTTAACAGAAGTAATATTATGGCACCCCCATCAGGTATCACCACTATAGTTTACCCACTACCAATTTACCCATATTCCACCACCATAGACCATTGTGCTTCCTTCCCTCTTTGTTCTTTCCCTTCCTCTCTTCTACCCGTTGCCCCTTTGTTGCTCTAGTTCTGTAGTCAGCAATAAAGATTTAGTTTTTCAACTTGTCTTTATTTGACTGTTAATTTAGTTACTTCATATCCCACATATTAGTGACACTATCTGGTATTTATCTTTCTCCTTTAGGCTTATTTCGCTAATATTATCCTTTCAAGCTCCATCCATGCTACTGCAATGGCATGAATATGTCTTTTTTGATTGCTGAATAGTATTTCCTTGTGTATATAACACACCTTCTTTATCCACTCATCTGTTCTGAGGCACTTAGGTTGTTTCCAGAGTTTAGCTATAGTAACTAGTGCTGAAATAAACATGGGAGTGCAAGTTTCCTTTCAAATTTTTATTTTTGAATTATTTTTGATAAATGCCTAGGTGTGGAATTACTGGGCCAAATGGCAGATCCATATTTAATGATTCAAGACACCTCCATACATCTTTCCACAAGGGTTGGAACAGTTTGTAACCCCACCAGCAACATAGGAGGGTACCCTTTTTTCCACATCCTCACCAGCACTAGTTTCAGTTTTTTTCAATATATGCCTTTCTCACAGGTATGGGATGATATGTTTTTGTGGGCTTGATTTGCATTTCTCTAATAATAAGTTATTGTGCACATGTTTTCATGTTACTGCTGTCCATTTTAATTTCTTCTTTGGATTGATGTCTGTTTTGTTCTTTTTCCCATATTTTGATAGGGTTATCACTTTTGTTTTTGTTTTTTGTATATCTTTGATATATCTTTTATCTGATATATGGTATGCAAATATTTTCTCCCATTCAATGGGATGTCTTTTCACTTTAGTTATAGTTTATTTTGCTGTACAGAAGCTTTTTAGTTTGATGTAGTATTAGCTGTTTATGTTCTCTGTTTTTCTTGCTATTTGGGATGTATTTCTAAATGTATCACAAAAGCTTAAGTTATGAAATGTCTTTTCCTACATTTTCTTCCATGCATTGTATGGTTTCAGGTTTTATACCCCAGTCTTTGATACATTTTGAGTTGATTTGGTGTTGGTGGGAGATCATGGTCTAGTTCCATTCTTTTCTATGCAGATGTCCAGTTTTCCTAACACTATTTTTTGAAGAGGCTATTCTGGTTCCTATGTGTATCTGTGGCTCCTTTGTCATAGATGACCTGTTCATATAAATGTGGGATTATTTCTGGGCTCTAAATTCTATTCCATTGGTCTGTATGTCTGTTTTTCTTTCAGTCCCTGGTTGTTTTAATAATTGTGGCTTTATAACAGCCACCATTGGACCTGTGATACTTAAATTCTCTTTCTTCTTTATCAAGATTGCCTTTGCAATTCAGGGTCTTTTGTGATTCCATATGAAATTCAGTAGCATTTGCTCCAATTATTTGAAATAGTCCATTGATCTTTTATTGGGATTTCATTGAATCTGTATATTATTTGGGTAGAATGGCCATTTTGTCAATGTTGATTTTTCCATTTCATGTCATATTTTCCCATTTCTTTGTGCCTTTTATTTCAACAATGTTTTATAGCTTTCTTTGTATATATCTTTTACTTCTTTTGTTAGTTTTGTTACTAGGTATTTAATGTTTGCAATTGTAAATGGGATTACTTTCTTAATTTATTCCTCTTCTAATTTTTTTTGTGTGTATAGGAAGGCATATGATTTATGTGGTTGATTTTATACCTATTTTGTTAAACAGATTACTTCAATTAGTGTTTCTGTGGGATCTTGAGGGTTATCTGTGTATATTAACAAGTCAATGATAACTTTACTTCTTCTTTCCCAATTTGGATTCATTTTATATCTTTCTCTTGTTCAGTTGATGTGTCTAGAACTTCCAACACTGTTTTGGATAACAATGGTGAGAATGGACATCCTTGTCTTCTACCAGATATTAGTGAAAAAGTTTTCAGTTTTTTGCTATTGAGAATGAGATTATCTATGGGTTTGTAGTAAATGATTTTTATTATGTAAATGTATGTTCCATTTATCCCCAGTTTTTTGAGGGTTTTCAATATAAATGGATTTTGTATTTTATCAAACACTTTCTCAGCATCTATTGATATGATCATATGGTTTTTATCTCTCCTTTTGTTGATGTGGTGAATTATGTTGATTGATTTTCTGATATTGAATCATCCTTTAAACAAGAAAATTAATAGCTATATTAAGAAAAATAAATACAGGGGCCTCCCTGGTGGCGCAGCGGTTGAGCGCTGCGCTGTGGAGCTGTCAGCAGCGCACAATGCGAGTTCGACGCCCAGGCAGGGAGGATCCCACATGGTGCGGCAGACCTCTCCTGCCTCACCCGCTGCTCCCCTCAGCAGTGTATTTCTGATCTGCCTGTTCTGCTCCCTGATGAGCCCTCTCGCCGCCCCACGCCTCTGGCCTGTACCCCACCTTGTATGTATAAATAAATAAATCTTTAAAAAAAAATGAAAGATCAAAAAAAAGAAAAAAGAAAAATAAATACAAATTGCAGTAGCAAATCCTCTTATATTGATAGTCACACAATGTTAATAGACTCAACTCACCAATCAAATAAACAGAGTGAACCAGAAAACAAACCAAATTTTCTGCTGTAGCCAACAGACAAAATTACATTACAAAGATAAATATAGGCTCAAAATAAAAAGTTGGAAAACAATCCTGTAAGTACATGGAATCCTATAAACTGCAGAGGAATCCATTCATCAATTCTTATACCTTATAAAGTAAATTTCTAGTTAAAAAATATACAGGAGGGCCCCCTGGTGGTGCAGCAGTTAAGCGCTGCACTGTGGAGCTGTAGGCAACAGCGACGAGAGTTCTACACCTGGCTAGGGAGATTCCCACATGGAGAAGTAGACCTCTCCTGCTTTGCCTGCTGCTCCCCTCAGCAGTGTATTTCTGTCAATCTGCCTGTGCTGCTCCCCACTCTGTCTCTGGTGAACTCTCTTGCCGCCCCACGCCTCTGGCCTTTACCCCAGCTTGTATGCATAAATAAATAAATCTTAAAAAAATAAAAATAAAAAATAAAAAAATATACAGGAAGCCAGTGTGGACATTATACAATGATTAAAGGATCAATACATCAGAAAGACACATTCATCTACACACACACACACACACATGCGCGCGCGTGCACGCACACACACACCCCCAAATGAAGTAATATAGAAATATATAAAGCAACTATTAAAAAACCTGAAAAGGGCGTTGACAGAAACACAATATAGTGAAGGACTTCAATAACGCACTTAAATAAATTGATAGATCAAGAAGACAGAAAATCAACAAATAAAGAACAACATTATGGAGGAATGAGGCCCAGAGGAACTAATAGACATTTACAGAGTACTGCGACCCCATATAGGTAAGTACATATTCTTCTCTAGGACACATTGAGAAT
The DNA here is from genome assembly GCA_004024925.1 of Scalopus aquaticus. Classification (NCBI taxonomy): domain Eukaryota; kingdom Metazoa; phylum Chordata; class Mammalia; order Eulipotyphla; family Talpidae; genus Scalopus; species Scalopus aquaticus. The sequence continues at coordinate 15,720 of PVIJ01016378.1, forward strand.
ACAGCACTTGTTGGTTGATGAAAGAGGTGTATTACAATTCATGAACATTGAAATCACATAATGTATTATCTCTGAATACAATGGTATTAAAGTAGAATTCAATCACAAAAGAAAGCAGGAAAATTTCAATATGTGGAGACTAAGCCACAACAACTGAATAACTATTGGGTGAATAATGAAATCACAGGAAAAATTTTGAAAAATACCTCGATACCATAAAAAATGAAGGCATGTGCTATCAGAAACAATGGGATACAGCAAAAGTAGTACCTACAGAAACATATAGAGTGATATAAAATTATAAAGAAACTAGAAAGATCTCAAATAAGTAATCAAACTAACACTAAATAACTAGAAAAAAAGAAATTAAACCAAAAGCCACTACAGGTAAGGAAATAATTAATATTAGAGTGGAAATAAATGACAGACATAGAATTTTAAAAAACAATTGAAAGCAATAAGCCCACAGATTGATTCTTTGAAAAGACAAAATAAGCAGTCTCTACCTAGACTTAAAAAGGAAAAAAGGGGGGATGAAAATTCTGATATAGAGAATCATAAAATAAAGAGGGAAATTTACAACACCTCAGAAATTCAGAGGTTGATAAGAAACTACTATGAATATGTTTATGCCAATGAATTGGATAATCTAGAAGAAATGGTCATATTTTCTTCTAAGAAAGAATTAGAAATATAAAAAGCCTGAAAAGTCCAATGTAAGTAAGGGAATTAAACAGTATAAAAAGTTTTTGAAAAAAAGGCCTAGGACCAGATGATTTCATTTGTCAGTTCTATAAAACATTCAAAAATGAACTAATACTGATTCTTCACAAACTCCAAAAGGAAAAAAAAATGGAGAAGAGGGAATACTTCCAAACACATTTTATGAGGACATTAGTCTTATACCGAAGGCAGACAAAGACATCACAAAAGAGCAAACTAAATATCAATATCCCTGATGAGCATACATATGAAAATCCTCAATAAAATCATAGCAAACCAAATTCAACAGTATGTTAAAAGAAAGCATGCACAATAAACAAGAGGAATTTATTCCAGGGATGCAAAGATGTATTAACATCCACAAATCAATAAATGTAATTTGACATATCAACATAATGAAAGATAAAAATCATATGGAAACCAGTAAAAGTTTTATTCATAACAAATGCTCTGCTAAGGACTCAACAGATGTTGACCTGATCACCCAATATATTCCTTATTTCCTCTAATTAACAGATCTAAGAAAAATGATATTGCTAACTCACTTCTAAAAACTTTAAGTGCTATTGATTTAGTCAGACAGAAAAACTTTACCAAAGAAAATACTTTAAAATTTCCCTCATCAAATATGACTCTCAGTTTGAAGATGCAGGAGATGATGTAAAAATTTGGGGAACAAGGTCAATAGTATCAGTAAATGTTACTTAGGGTCATGATGAAGATGAATTATTACAAAAAATAAAGTATTTAATAGGTTGGAGTTATAGGACATTCACAGATCATTTGCTCAGTGCATACAATCTGATATTCATGACTTAAGGACAAATGGCAATAAATCCCTATTACTCATGGGTACTGAAATAGTTCAAGTAGCTAACATAACTAACAACAACAAAATAAATGATGAATTAATGACTATGACCAAGAATGGCCCTGATATTACTGATTCCCTTTTGGTTCTGGGCAACGGAAATCTGGAGAAGAACATATCCTACCATGAACACACAAAGAAATTATATGACTTCCATTAAAACATAAAAATTGTACAAAGAAATGTGGGATTCTTCTCTCAACATATAATGCTCTGGTACATACTAAACACCAGGAGTTGTTATAAAAAATGATATTTTAAAAGGTTATTTTGGCTGGAGACCCTTCTGCTGAATTAATAGTCCTATATGGAAATATTACCCATATTAGAAAAACAGCTTAATTATTATAACACCTCAAAACTGCTGAAGATAAAACTGCTGAGAAAATACAGTTTTCACTCGTATCACAATTTATTCACAATTTTGTAGGAACACAGGATCGTAAGCATAACAACCTTAAAAACTCTAAAAAATGTGCATGGGACAACATTTTTCGATCTAAACTTGATTTAGGAATCAGAACCATCAAGAGAATTTAAAAGAAGTAATTAGTTTGCCAGGAATTATTATGGACAAATATACTAGAATAAGAATCAATAAAGGGCATACAATTATAATCGCAATTTTAAATATACCATAGCAAACACTCTACCCCACCTTGAGAACACTAGGTAATTTTCAAATAAACAATAAGAAGCACAAAATAATTCCTTCCTACAAAATCAGAACAGATTAAATAATCCCTTTTTATAGTGACAGGAGGGAGATCTACCTGATCTTGAGGTGAAACGGGGGTCAATCATGATCTGTCAGCCTGGTCAATAATAAATAAAATTCTATGAATACCAATAAAAATACTCTTTATGCTGTCTTTTTTTTTTGCAGACACTGGTTCCCAACTTTCAATGATCAAGGGTCCATTTCTAACTCTAATCAAAACCCCATAAATACTGAAGGTCTGGGAGGAAATATAATAAAGCATTAACAGATGCAATTATACGTCCTAAGACATCAAAGATCACATATTATTTTTACATTCAAAAATGGTCCTTCTTTAGAAAATGTAATAGGAATGTGCCTAATCCCTATCATTTTACCTATACTTAAAGTAGATGAAACCATATGAAATAAGATATAAATGCTCTTTAGCATCTCTTAATATAAGATCCATAATATTACCTGAGACACATAAGGTGATCATCACACCCTAGTACCCCATATGAATGGGAAGTTTCTGATAAATAGAAGAATTATTGACAGCATGTATTATAGAATCTTCCTTTTCACCATATAATTTGCCTATATGAACAGTAAGAAAACCAAATGGCTCTTAAAGATTTAATGTTGACTATCAACAATTGAATAACAATCCCCTCCCATACAATGTGCATTACCTGATGTAGATTCAATCATTGACCAAATTCTACACATACATTCCAGGAGAAAACCTGTACTGTCACTGATCTCATTAATGAATTTTTTGTGGTGCCTTTAGATGGAGATCTCAGACAATGTACTTTCTTCACTTGGAAAGGAAAATAATACCAATTTACTAGACTATCCCCCCCCAATACTTAAATAATACTGTTATGGCACTTAACATACTGAGAGAGAAACAGGGGTGGACAGGGCAACAAGGCAGGAGGCCAGATGGAATGGCCACCTACCTACCTGGGCTCTGAGAACAGAGAGCCACCAAAAGTCACAAAAGGCCATAAGGCCTAAAATCAAAACCAAGGTCTATAGCAATACAACACCCACACAATAAAGGCCTTCGGACTATAGCCTAACAAAGGTCTGTGGGTTCTCACCCACACACACAATTGCAAGAGACCTCAGGCTCCAGGAACAACAACCATGGGGTTTATTTTACAAACAGGGGGAAAAAGAGCTTACTGTAACCACAAGTGGCCAGCTATCTCACCCAGATAGTGTCAGTGACGGTTGCCACCGGTCACCAGGAGTACTGGACACCACTGACCAGTAGTGACAGTAGTGATGGTCACTACTGGCCCCTCAGAGGTGATGTCAGAGATACCCAGTGTTAACATCTCTTTGTGAGTTGTTGGGTTATACCATTAACAAGTATCTCTTTGAGACACTAGGCTCAGGGCCTTTGGAGCTCCTTTCAGGCAATGTCAGAGACAGGACCAGAGGCCCAGTCTCTGACAGAGTCCTTCGGCTTCTCTTCCCTCCTCAGGGGGTGGCTGCTGGATGCTTCTTTTCTACTTTCTTTATCAGAGGCCAGGAATGGAGTATTCCCCATCTTTCTTCTTCCCTCAGAGTCTGAAACCATCTCTCTTCTTTGGGGGCTGACATTGTCTCTCTTCATTGCTGATGTCATCTCTTCTGTCCATTTCCCTCTTCTTCTCTGGGGGAGCTGATATCATCTCTCCAGGGCTGGTGTCTACTCCTCTCAGCTCCCTCTGACCCTGGATTATATTGCCTTTCAGGATTCCCCACCCACAAGTCTAATTGGACCATTTTTCAATCTTGTGCCTGATTGGACCATTTACCAATCAGCTCATAGCACCTGATTGGTCCGTTCCATGATCCATGAAGTACACTGTTATATAAAAGGTCTCTGAGGAGCAACTGCCACAGCTGACATGTGATGGAGCAGCAGGGTGAAAGAACACCACTGCTACTGCTGGCTCCCAGTCCTGAGGCAGCTGGGTCCTGGTAGCAGAAGTCTAATTGGACCATTTTTTAATCCTGTGACTGATTGGGCCATTTAGCACTAATTAGCTCATAGCTCACTCCTGATTGGTCCATTCCACAACCCAGGAAGTACACTGTTACATAAAAGGTCTCTGAAGAACAACTGCCACAACTGACAAAAGGGCTGTTACTGAGCTCTGAGAAACAACTGCCACAACTGACTTGTGGTGGAGCAGCAGGTTGAAAGAACATCACTGCTCCTTCTGACTCCCTAGTAGAAAACCTGTGTTGTCACTGATCTCTCTAATGATTTTTTTGTGGTGCATTTAGATGAAGAACACAGACAAGATACTTTCTTCACTTGAAAGGAAAACAATACTAATTTACTAGACTTCCCCCCAAAATACTTAAATAGTACCAGTATAGCACTTAACATACTGAGATGACACATAACAGCTTTGACTGAATTCAAAAGTACTCATATTGATGACATAATCTTGATAAATAAATATATTGATAAGCTTACATCTGACAAATTAACACTCATTTTTTACCTTATTGATAAGAAATGAAAAAATTAACTTAGGTAAAATAAGAATCACATATTTCTGTAAAATCTCTAGAAATATTATTGTCCTCTGAGATCAGACAAATCCCAAATCCAATAATAAAAAAATATTAATACATGTATCACTAAAGGAAAACAGAACTTTTTAGTTATTGCTGACAACACATTCCTCACATGGAAATAGATTTGCAACCACTTTATAAAGTAACCAGAAAATCTTTGACTTCTCAATAGAATAAGGAATCAAAAATATAGTTCAGTTGTCTTAAACTATACAGACCTTTAAGCTCAATGATTTCATTATGCATAGATAGGAAATCTTGTATATTAGTGACTACAACTCTTGCTCACTTTGGTTGTGCATGATTGTAAAAGGGATAGTTTTCTTAATTTCATCCTCTTTTAGCTCATATAGGATGGCGACTATTTTTCATGTACTGATCTTGTAATCTGAAGCTTCGCTCAACTGTTTTATTACTTTAAGGTTTTTCAATGGAGTCTTTAAGGTACTATCTGTATATTATGTAGTCTGCATATAATGATAGCTTTGCTTCTTTCCCAATTTGCATTCCTTTTATATCTAAGTCCTTGCTCTAGCTAGCACTTGCAATTCTGTGTTGACTAGTAGTGGTGAGAATGGGTATCCTTTTCTTGTACCATTATTAGTTGATTTTTTTCTGTTTTTCACCATTGAAAATGTTAGCTATGGGTTTGTCATATATGGATTTCATTATGCTCATTTTTGGTCCATTTAGCTCCAATTTGTGATGGCTTTCATAATAATTGAATGTTTAATCATATCAAATGCTTTTGTGACATGTATTGATATGATCACATAGTTTTCATTTTCTATTTGTTGAGTTCTATTGATTGATTTTTGGAGGCTGACCCATCCTTGTGTTCCTGGTATAAATCCCACTTGGTCATAGTACATCATAATTTTAATGCCACGCAGATTCCTTAAATTATATTGAGAATTTTTGCATTGATGATTGCTAAGAAAATTGGTCTGTGGCTTATTTTTTTTGTTTTGTTTTGATATTAGCATAATAGTAGCCCCATAAAATGTGTTTGGAAGTATTCTTTCTCTCTCAATTTTTTGGGAATGTTAGCAGGGGAGGTGTTAGTTCCTCTTTGAAAATTTGATAGAACTCACTTTTGAAGCCATCTAGTAAATGGCTTTTGTTTTTTCGGAAGAGTGTTGATTACTTTTTCAATTTCAATGCTTGGTGTGCTTCTATTTCTTCTATATTCATATTCAGAGGAATGTATAATTCTAAGAATTTTTTCATCTGTTTTTGAATTTGTTTTCATGTAAATGTGCAGTTTCTTCTTATTATTCTCTGAATTTCCGCAGTGTGTTGTCACTTCTGTTTCATTTTTTATCCTAGTTTTTTGAGTTTTCTGCTTTTTATTTCTTTTTAGCTTAGCTAGAAATTTGTCCATTTTATTTATTTTTTCAAAAAGCAATTTTTAGTTCCATTGGTATTTTGGACTACCATTTTGACTTCTATTTCATTTATTTATGTGAAATATTGTTTCTTCTGCTGACTTTTGGTTTAGTTTGTTCTTCTTTTCCTAGTTCTTTGAGATGAGATAGGGTTATTTTTGTTCCCTTTCTTGTTTCTTTTTCTTTAAGATTTGTTTATTTATGCATACAAGCTGGGTGCAGGCCAGAGGTGTGGGGCGGTGAGAGAGTTCATCAAAGACAGAGTGGGGAGCAGAACAGGCAGCTCGACAGAAATACACTGCTGAGGGGAGCAGTGGGTGAGGCAGGAGAGGTCTGTCGCACCATGTGGGAATCTCCCCAGCCGGGCGTCGAACTTGCGTCACCACTGCCGACAGCTCCACAGTGCAGCGCTTAACCGCTGCACCACCAGGGCGGCCCTTTTCTTGTTTCTTGATGTGGGTCTGTGTTGGTATATAATTTCTTTCTAGTACTGATTTTGCTGTTTCCCATATGTTATGAAAGTTTGTCATCATTTTAATTTGTCTTGGTGTATATTTTATATCTTCTTTGATGTCCTTATTGATCCAATAGTCTTTCAATAGTGTGCTTTTCAGTCTTTGAGAATTTATTGAGAATTAGAGCATTTCTCTGCTTTCTTTTTGTGGTAGATTTCTAATTTAATACATTTATGGTATTAGATTTAATTTAATCATTATGTAGATGATCTTGTTAGAGAAATAACTCTTGCTAAACATAGGAATTCCCGGTCAAACTAAAAAATATACCCAATAGCATTACTTAATGTACATAAACATGTAGTATATATAGTAGTTAATTCAATGACCCAATGGTTACAATGGGGAAACCTAAGTTCTTACATAAAAGATTTACATCACATCATTAATTCATGCATCACTTGCTAAATTATTGAAAATTTAACCCAAAGGGCCCCACCTTCAGAGAAAGCAAAACGAACATTTAACAATCAAATATAACAAATTAATTTTATAGGACCTATTATCAAATACAAATAATTACTAATTCTGTTGCCCTTTGTAGATGCCTACTCAGGGCTGGGATTAGTATTCCATATCCACATCCATATGCCAACACAGTCTGTAAGCTGTACTCTAGTCATAATAGAGTTCAAAAGGTGCTCAAACACTGGCCACAAGTCTAAAAGTGCAATGACATTTTCATGAATTGAGAGATTCAATGGACTGTTAAAATAGTGTATTAAAAAATAAACTAATGATACAACCACAATGGAAAGATGTGTGGAGTTTGTTCAATGCTAAAAATGGACCTACCATACGAACCAGTGATTCCACTTCTAGGAATCTACCCAAAGGAAACAAAAACACAAATTCAAAGGACAATTTCACTCCTATGTTTATTGCAACTCTATTTACCAAAACAGACAGACTCATGCCATTAGTAACAACATAGATGGAGATGAAAGGGATCATAGTAAGCAAAATAAGTCAGAAGGAAAAAAAGATAAGTGTCAGATGGCTTCACATATGCAGAATATAGAGAAAACAAGCAAAGTGTCAGGTAAAAGACAAAAATTGCAAGTTGACTATCGATCTGAGGTATACATCAAGGGATGGAAAAGGAAAGGGATCAAAACAGATGAAGGAAGAGCACAAAGGAGTGCGGTGATAGATCACTTGTTCTTTGGTGGTGGAGAGAAGTAGGGACTACACTTGAGGGGAGAACTCAAATAATTTCTGAAATTTAACAATGATGAAAGAACAGAAAAAGAAAAAAGAAGACATAGAGACAACACAACCTCCAGGGCGAGCAGCCATGGAACTGCCTGCATCAGCAGAGTTCTTGTGAAACATGGAAGGATTATACCAGGCCCAGTCAGGCCCTGTGATAGGTGAGGCACACACTGGGGAGGGACAAGGAGCACACAGAAACCTAACAACCTCCAGGGAAAGCAGCCATCAGTGACCCCTAATTGAACAGAGTCCTCATGTATCCCAGAGGGACTCCTCCAGCCCAAACCCCCGCCCAGCAAGAGGTGAGGCAAACCTCTGGAAGGTTCAAAGGACACGGAGAGGGCCATTTAAGACATGTGCACCCATGTTGAAGCTGCCGGAACCCCACCACCCAATCCAGGTGGCCCCCAATGCCCTGGTAAGAGCACCCATATGTCATATACTCAGGCACCAGAGGCATGGTGGCAACATGCTTACAACAAACCTGAAAGCAAACAATGGGGAGTAATAAAAATACAAATGTTCAAACCATCCCAGGAAAAACATATGACAGAAAGAAAATTACCCTGAGACCCGAATGATACTGACATGGAAGAGTTTCTCTGCCTAACAAAGATTTAAGAATCGTCATAATTAAAAAGCTTAAAAATGCACAAAAGGAAGTGAATGTTATGAGATACATAATCAACAACAGAAGAATGAGATTGAATCTTTAAATGAAAAAAAAGAAGTACAGGATGTTAAAAATTCAATGGAATTCTGAGAAAAGCCATGAAAATAGAACAGATGAAATGGAAAAACAAATCAGTATCCTCAAAGATACAGATATTAAAAAAAGAACCAAAAAAGGAAAGGAAAGAGAGATACAAAGGGAAAAAATGAGGAAACACTGAGAATTAACCAGCACCATAAGGAGAGGAAACATGAGTTGTAGGAATCTCAGAATGTGTAGACAGAGACAAAGAGCTTTAAAGCCAAAACTAACAGAGGAATGAATAGGAAGAACAGAATAAGGTAAAGAATAGAATCACAAAAGGCAAACAAAATGGTAAATACAGATGCCAGTGTATCAATCTTAAGTCTAAATGTAAATGGACTAAACTCATCATAAGAAGACATAGACTAGCAGGCTGGCTTAAGAAAGAGGACCCAAACTCCATTGTCTTCAAGAAACACATTTACTACAAAAAATATACATATATTGAAAGTAAAAGAATGGAAAATAATCCTACAGGCAAATGGACCAAATAAGAAGTCAGGAGCAGCTATAATTATATAGGATAAAATAGGCTTCAAACTAAAAAAGGTAAAAGGAGATATAGACAGTCACTACATTATGATTAAGGGGACAATATATCAGGAAGACATAAAACTCAACAACATATACTCACCAAATGGAGGACCACCAAAACATATCAAACACTTATTATCAGTCATGAAAATAGACATTAGAGAAAACACATATATAGTAGGAGACATCAGCCCCCTAATCTCAACAATGGACAGATCAACAAGACAAAAAAATAATAAGTACGGACACTAGAGCTTTAAATAAGGGCCTAGACCTCCTGGGCATAACAGACATATATAGAACACTGCACCCGAGAATATCTGAGTACACATTTTTTTCTCAAGTGCACATGGGTCATTCTCCAGGATTGATCACATATCGGGTCACAAGGCATACCTCAACAACTACATGCATATCAAAATAATACCATTTTCTCTGACCATTAAGGCATAAAATAGAATTAAACTATGGAAAGAAAGCAAGGAACCCTACTACTTCATGGAGATTGAGAGCCACAATACTGGAAGAACACTAGATTAATGCGGGAAAACTCAGCGGTGGGGGAGGGGGAGGAGGGAGGGGAGGATAAGGGCACAAAATGGAAGAGAGGAGAATACAGGGGACCATGGAGATGGATCACGGGTGAATTGGTGGTGGGCTGCCCAAGGGGAATACAAAATGTAAAAGACATAAATAACAATAAAAAAAATGGAAAAAAAAAAGAACACAAGGGACCATGGAGATGGATCACGGGTGAATTGGTGGTGGGCTACCCAAGGGGAATACCAAATGTAAAAGACATAAATAACAATAAAAATATATATTAAAAAAATACAAAAAAATACCTTGAAACGAACAACAATGAGGACTCCACATTACAGAATGTTTGGGACACAACAAAAGCAGTTGTAAGAGAAAAATATATGGCAATACAGGCTCACATCAAGAAATAAGAAATAACTCAAAGAAATGACCTAATATCCCACCTCAAGTAACTAGAAAAAGAACAACAAAAAATGCAAAAGCCAGTATAAGAAACGAAAAAATAAAAAGCAAAGTAGAAATAAATGAACTAGAAATTAAAAAAATAATAATCCAATAGATCAATGAAACCAAACGCTGGTTCTTTGAAAAATTAACACAATAGACAAAACTCTAGCCAGGTTCACAAAGAAAAAACGGGAGAAAACACAAATAAATGGGATCATAAATAAAGAGGAGAAATTACAACAGACACAGAAGATATCAAAAGAACAGAGATCACTATGAACAGTTTTATGCAAACAAGTTTAAGAATCTAGAATAGATGGACAAATCCTAGAATTATACAATCATACAAAGCCAGATGAAGAAATAGAACACCTAAACAAACCAATTTCAAGCAGTAAAATCGAAAGAGTAATCAAAACCCTCCCCCAGAACAAAAGCCCAGGACCAGATGGTTTTCAAATGAATTATACCAAATATTCAGAAGCAAACTACTGCCTATCTTACACAAACTCTTTCAAAAAATTGAAAAGGAAGGAATATTACCAAATACATTCTATGAAGCCAACATTACACTAATACCTAAACCTAGAAAACTACAGCCCGCCCCATCCCCCCCCCTCTCACTGTCTTTCTTTTATTTGGTTCCCCTATATTCCTGTTAAAAGTGAAACCATTCAATATTTTTCTCTTTTCTTTTGGCTTATTTCGCTGATCATGATCCCTTCTAGCTCCATCCATGTTGCTGCGAATTGAATGTGTTTGTCTTTTTTGAATGCTGAATAGTATCCCATTGTGTATATGTACCACATCTTCTTGACCCAGTCATCTATTTGGGGGTATTTGGGTTGTTTCCATGTCTTTGCTATTGTGAACAGTGCTGCTATAAACATGGGGGTGCATGTATCCTTTTGGATTAAAGTTTTTGGTCCTTTGGGTAGATTACAAAAGTGGTATTGCTGGGTCATATGGGGGAGAAGGGAGCACGGGGGACTGTGGTGATGGCTTACAGGTGAATTGGTGGTGGGAAACCTACGGGGAGTACACAATAATGTAGAAGATACACATGATAAAAACAAAAAAAAATGCAGTGAGGCTGGATTCAATATAAAAAACAGGCATGTGTCCTTCAAAAAGTCCGTTCCAGGCATCAGAGGAAAATAATTTCTTGGGACAAATCAAAGGAAAAAATTGAATCAAGCATAACTTTTCTGGGAAAGACTCAACTTTGTTAGAGCGATTGCCTTTGCCCAATAGCTTCGACTTGGAGAATTTGTTTTGCCTTCAATCATGACTAGGGTGGCACGATCTTCAATGTAGTTGTTTTTGGAAATCAACAATGCTATTTATCCTTCTTTTCATGGTTTGCCTTTGTAATCTTTTTGCACATGATAACTAAGATGAATGAACTCAATAAAATAAAACATAAGCTTTTGGATTTAAAAAAAAAAAAAGAAAACTACAGGCCACTGGTGCAAAAATCCTCAACAAAATCTTAGCCAACAGAATCCAAAAATGCATCAACATGATAACACACCATGACCAGGTAGAATTTATTTCAGGGGCACAAGGATGGTTCAATATCTGAAGATTAATTAATGTAATCCAACACATTAACAAAAAGAAAAATCGAAAAATATGATCATATCAAGAAATGCTGAAAAAGCATTCAACAAAGTTCACCATCTGTTCATCATGAAGGTCCTCAAAACACTTGGAAGAGAAGGAACATACCTTAACATAATAAAAGTCACATATGATGCACAGCCAATTTCATCCTCAACAGTGAAAAGCTGAAAGCCTTTCCCTTAAGATCAGTAACAAGATAATGTTGTCCACTTTTGCCACTGCTTTTCAAAATAATACTGAAACTCCCAACCAGAGTGATAAGACAAGAGAAAGACATACAAGGACTCCAAATAGGGAAAGAAGAAGTGAAGCTATCACTCTTTGCAGATGATATGATGATATACATAGAGAACCCTAACATCTCCACAGAAAAATGAATCAATATTATAGACCAGTTTAGTAAAGCAGCAGGATACAAAATTGACACACAAAAATCAGTAGCCTTTCTATATGCAAACAATAAATCTGAAGAAGACTAAATTAAGAAAATCATCCCTTGGCCTTGCCGGTGGCGCAGCGGTTGAGCGCTGCGCTGTGGAGCTGTTGGCAGTGCGCGATGTGAGTTCGACGCCCAGCCAGGGAGAATCCCACATGGTGCGGCACACCTCTCCTGCCTTGCCTGCTGCTCCCCTCAGCAGTGTGTTTCTGATCTTCCTGTTCTGCTCCCCACTCTGTCTCTGGTGAACCCTCTCGCCACCCCACGCCTCTGGCCTGTACCCCAGCTTGTATGTATAAATAAATAAATCTTTAAAAAAAAGAAAAAGAAAACCATCCCTTTATAACTGAAACAAAAAAAATATTGAATACTTTGGAATAAACCTAACAAAAGATGTAAAGGCTCTATATAAAGAAAACTATAAGACATTATTAAAAGAAATAGAAGAAGAAGCAAGAAATAGAAAGACATCCCTTGCTCATAGATTGGAAGAATTAACATTATCAAAATGGCCATCTTACTGAAAGCAAATTACAGATTCAATGTTATTCCAATAAACATTTCATTGACATTCTTCAAAGAAAAAGAACAAATATTGATGAAATTCATATGGAACCACAAAAAACCCCTCAATAACCAAAGCTCTTCCAACTAAAAGGAAGGAGAATAGAAGTATCACACTCCCTGATTTCAAACTATACTACAAAACCATAATAATTAAAACTGTATGGGATTGGAACAAAGAGAGACACACAGACCAATGGAATCGAACAGAAAACCCAGAAATAAACCCACATATTTATGGAAAACTAATCTATGACAAAGGAACAAAGGATATACAATGAAAGAAGGATAGTTTGTTCAATAAATGATTCCGGGAAAACTGGACTGCAATTTGCAAAAGATTGAAGCCAGACTACTACCTCACACCATGCACAAAAACCAACTCAAAGTGAGTAAAAGACCTGAATGTAAAACCTGATATTGTAAATTATAGAGAAGAAAACATAGGCAAAACACTGCAGGACATATATCTCAGTAACATCTTTAAAGACACATCTCCCAAGCAAAGAAAGTGAAGCTAAAGATAAACAGTTGGGACCACATCAAAGTAAAAAGATTCTGTAAAGCAAAACAGACACTATCCAAAACAAAGAGACACTACTGATTGTTAGAAAATTTTTGCATACAACACAACTTATAGGGGACTGATGACAAAAATCTACAAAAAGCTCACACGACTGAACAACAACAACAAAAAAGTAAAAAATCCAGTCAAGAAATGGGCAGATGAGCTAAAAAAACACTTCTCCAAAGAAGAAATGCAAATGACCAACAGGTATACAAAAAAAATGTTCAACATGACTTATAATCAGGGAAATGCAAATCAAAACCACAATGAGATATCACCTCACACCAGTGAGAATGGCACACATGGAAAAAACAGGAAACAGCAAGTGTTGGTGAAGATGTGGAGATAAAGGAACTCTCTTACACTGCTGGTGGGAATACAAACTGGTCCAACCACTATGGAAATCTGTGTAGAGGTTCCGCAAACTACTAAAAATGGAGCTACCATATGACCCAGAAATTCCACTCTTAGTAATCTACCCAAAGGTCACAAAAACAAATTCAAAAGCATTCCTGCACCCCTAAATTTATTGTGGCACTATTTGCAATATGTAATATATGGAAACAACCCAAATGCCCAAAAATAGATGACTGGATCAAGAAGATGTGGTACATATACACAATAGAATACTATTTAGCAATTAAAAAAGACAAACTCATGCCATTCGAAGCAACATGGATGGAGCTAGAAGGGATCATGCTCAGTGAAATAAGCCAGAAGGAAAAAGAAAAATATTGGATGGTTTCACTTATAGAAGGAAAATAGGGGAACCAAATAAGTGATCAGGGAAAAACAAATAATGATAATAAATATGTAAACAATGAAATTAGCAGGCAACCATAAATCAGAGACATTCTGTGAGGAGGGGGAGGTAAAGGGACCAAAACAGCAGAAAGAAGAGCACAATTAACTATGGTGATGGTGCACGGGTGAATTGGTGGTGGGAATGTTACAGGGAATACACAATGATGTAAAAGATGCAAATTAGAAAAAAATAATAAAATGAAAAAACTCAAATTAGTAAAATCATCAATGAAAGAGGAGAAATGATAACAGACACAGCAGAATTCCAGAGAATAATCACATATTACTGTGAACATTTACATGTAAACAAGTTCAACAGTCTAGATGAGATGGTCCAATTCTTAGAAACATACCATCACCCAAAGCTGGATAAACAAGAAATAGAAAACTTAAAGAGACCAATTACCAGCACTGAAATTGAAACAGTAATCAAAACCCTCCCAAAAAACAAAAACCCAGATCCAGTTAATTTCACAAATGACTTCTACCAAACGTTCAATATGAACATCTGATGCCTGTCCTGTAAAAAATCTTTCAAAGAAATTGAGAAAGGAATACTACCAAATACATTTTACAGTCAATATTACAATAATACCAAAACCAAAGACAATACAAACAAAAAAATCTATGGGCCAATCTCCCTAAGGAACACACCAGCAAGATTCCTCAATAAAATATCAGTAAACAGAATCCTACAATGAATCAAAATTATAATACACCATGGCCAAGTGAATTTATCTCAAGGACACAAGTATTGTTCACCATACGAAATCTATTAATGTAATCCAACACATCAACTAAAAGAAAAAAAAGGATGTGATCATATGAATAGATGCTGAGAAATCATTGATAAACACTAACATCTATTTACGATGAAGGCCCTCGAAATACTGGGGACAGAAGGACCAAATCTTAATACAATAAAAGCTATATATGAAAAACACACATCTACTATGTATCTCAATGGTGAAAAACTGTAAGACTTTCCTTTAAAATCTGAAACAAGACAAGGATGTTCACTCTCACCACTGCTTTTCAATATAATACTGGAAGTCATAGCCTGAGAAATGAGGAAAGTGAAAGACATACAAGGAATCCAATTAGGGAAAAAAGAAGTGAAGTTATGATTTGTTGATAATGTGACAAAATAGATGGAAAACCCTAAAAACTTCATCGAAAAGCTAAAAAAAAAAAAGTTCAGGCCTCCCTGGTGGCGCAGCAGTTAAGTGCTGCCCTGTGGCGCTGTCGGCAGCTGCATCATGAGTTTGACTCCTGGCAGGGGAGATTCCCACATGGCACCACAGACCTCTCCTGCCTTGCCCGCTGTTCCCTCAGCAGTGTATTTCCATCGATCTGCCTGTTCTGCTCCCCACTCTGTCTCTGCTAAACCCTCTTGCCGCCCCATGACTCTGGCCTGTACCCCAGCTTGTATGCATAAATAATCTTTCAAAAACAAAAGTTCAGTAAAATAGCAGGTATACAAAACCCTAAAAACTCCATAGAAAAACAACTCAAAATTATAGACCAGTTCAGTAAAGTAGCAGGATACAAAATCAATGCACAAAAATCAGTAGCCCTCCTATATGCAAACACCCCATCAAAGAAGAAAATAAAAAATCCATCCCCTTCAAAATCGAAACCAAAAAAAATCAAATATCTGGGAATAAATCTAACAAAAGACGTAAAAGACTCATACAAAGAAAACTATAAAACACTGTTGAAAGAAATACAAGAAGACACAAGGAAATGGAAAGACATCCCCTGCTCATGGATTGGAAGGATTAACATTATCAAAACGGCAATCCTACCAAAAGCAATTTACAGATTCAACACTATTCCAATAAAAATCTCAATGACATTCTTCAAAGAAATAGATAAAATACTGATGAAATTCATATGGAACCACAAAAAACACTGCATAGCTAAAGCCCTCCTGATTAAAAAGAAAGAAAATGGAGGAATTTCACTCCCTGATTTCAAACTATGCTACAAAGCTGTAGTAACTAAAACAGCATGGTACTGGAACAAAAACAGACACAAAGACCAATGGAACCGAATAGAATACCCAGAATTAAAGCAACATATATATGAACAACTAATATTTGACAAAAGAACAAAGAAAATGCAGTGGAACAAGGACAGTCTATTCAATAAATGGTGCTGGGAAAACTGGACAGCCACAGGCAAAAAAAATGAAGCTAGACTACTGCCTCACACCCTGCACAAAAACCAACTCAAAATGGATAAAAGACCTAGATGTAAGACCTGAAATCATAAAATTGATAGAAGAAAATATAGGCAAAACTCTACATGATATGCATCTCAGCAAAATCTTTAATGACACTTCCCCTAAAGTGAAGGAAGTGAAGGACAAGATAAACAGGTGGGATTACATCAAAATAAAAAGCTTCTGTACAGTAAAAGAGACATTAACCAAAACAAATAGACACCCTACCAACTTGGAAAAGATCTTTGCACACAATACATCCGATAAAGGACTGATAACAAAAATTTACAAGGAACTCACACAACTCAACAAAAACAAAGCCAATAACCGTCAAAAAATGGGCAGAAGAGCTCAAAAGGCACTTCTCCAAAGAAGAAAAGCAAATGGCCAACAGATACATGAAAATAGCTCAACATCACTTATAATCAAGGAAATGCAAATCAAAACCACAATGAGATACCACCTCACACCTGTGAGGATGGCACACATTAAAAATATAGGCAACAAAAAATGCTGGAAAGGATGTGGAGAAAAAGGAACTCTTCTACACTGCTGGTGGGAATGTGAACTAGTCCAACCACTATGGAAGGCTGTATGGCGATTCCTCAAACTGCTAAATATGGAGCTTCCATACAACCAAGGAATACCACTTTTGGGAATCTACTCAAAGCACACAAAAACACTAACCCCAAAGGATACATGCACCTGTATGTTCATTGC
>PVIJ01016379.1:0-32948 GCA_004024925.1 Scalopus aquaticus
TTTTTGTTGTTGAGTTGTGTGAGTTCCTTGTAAATTTTTGTTATCAGTCCTTTATCAGATGTATTGTGTGCAAAGATCTTTTCCCAGTTGGTAGGGTGTCTGTTAGTTTTGGTTAATGTCTCTTTTGCTGTACAGAAGCTTTTTATTTTGATATAATCCCATCTGTTTATATTGTCTTTCACTTCCTTCGCTTTGAGGGGTGTGTCTTTCAAGATTTTGCTGAGATGTATGTCGTGTAGAGTTTTGCCTATATTTTCTTCTATACATTTTATGTAAGCCTGCCTTTCTATGAAGAAACTGAAGTGCCATTTTGCAGGACTCCAATGTCTTCAATGGCCGCGTTCAGCCTTCTCTGTCTACAAGCTAATGGCTCTAGTAAGCGAATTATTTCCCCATATTCATCAAAAGTCATTGATCAAAATGAGATCTATTTTGAGTGATTGGGTACCCTAAGAACTGCTTCTGAATCAAGGATCTTAAGGAAAACCACTGGACTTCTGAAACTGGTTTTCAATAAATAATAAAAGGAAGGGGAGAGTGTAGGTAGCCTTTAAAACCTGAACATCCGTAGTATTTTTGACCTTGGATTGAGAACTGAAAACCTCAGTTTCTCAAAAGCTTCATATTTCTGCTATGTATCTTCCCACTACCCGTTCACCCTTTTGTATGACTGAAATGTGAATGAAAATGTCCTTTCTCCTCATCAATTTCCAAGCCCAAGAGGGAGGAGAAAGAGATCATGCCCGCAGTGAAGAGGCTCCGAAATGGCTCACACACCAACGTGGCCGCACAGGGGTCCCAAGGCAGCAAGTCCATAGTATATACCGAGCGGCTCAGCAGTGGGGGGATACACAACCAAGAGTCACAATAATCAGCTGCATGTTAAAAGGAGTCAAGTAGGTTGTTTTTTTTTTTAATTCTAGGACTTGTGGTTAAGGTAACACTCAGGAAGAATTCACCAGCAAAGTGATTGAAATTGTAGGTCACCCCAAATCTCAGTGTGAACTTACATCAAATGCAAATATACACCGTCACTTCGACGTTGCCCTGGGTTCCAACCACACCCAACTGCTCCTGACCCCACATCTTCCTACAGCCACCACCCCCTCTTTTTATCCTTCACCACCATGCCCCCCCCCCGTCTCCAGGTCTCATCCGAATGGGCTTCTGCCCTCCCACCCTTCCCCAGCATCCCCGACGGCCAAGGAAGTACAATGTATTTCCAGAAGCCCAGGTTGAAAAAGTCAAGGTAAAACTGAGCAACTGCAGCAGACTGAAGACTCAAGAGACAGCCACCAAGTGGGCTGGAAGCTTTTGCTGTAAACATTGCAACAGCTGGCAAAATCTGAATGGTGTGGCTGGCACGGGCACACAAGGGAGTTCTCGTACCACTCCTGCAACTATTCCGTAATTTGGAAAATAAAGAGTAGAAGCTACTGGCCAATTCTGGCTTGCTTAAGAGAGCCAAACTGGAACTTCTCATCACTTTGACACACAAGCTACTACATACTATAGTTCAGCTCCAGCTTGGATGGCAGAAGTAGTACTTTGTACTGCTTTTGTTACCAAGGGAGGTACAGTGTGAAATCTGACAAAAGTAGAGGAAGAAAGTGGGCTAAACGATTTCCAAGGTAAAATAGGACACCCAGCAGAAAGATAAGCCTACTTAACACTTTGTGGTCCGCTCACGTATTAGTACGTGTTTTTGTCACCAGTATCAGGTGGCCGCTCACGTATTAATACGTGTTCATCTAGTCTCCGGTTTTCCACGCCACGGTGGATTTATTTGGAACTATTAGGAGCTATTTCTTTGATCGTACTCAGTCTAGAAGCTTTACACATTGTTTTGGTGAAAGTGTAAGGTGTTTTATGAGATATTAGTTTTTTTAATATCAAGTAGTTCAGGAGCTGTGTTTTATTGAATGCTTATACCATTCATGTGGTGGCACAGAAAATGGCCCGCCCCAAGGGCTGGTAAATTTAAAGGGCACCGGCACACAAAGTGTTAAACTATTCAGAACTAAGAGTGAAATGGGAGGAACATTTCACTTCCGCCAGAAACAGGTCACTGGACATCCAGGACTAAAGACCACGTAAAAGCAGATCTGGTTAAGGTCTGAACTCTAATGAAGCAAGCGGAGGAAACAGTGCAGTGTGGCAAGATCTGACTGTTATACAGTAAATCATTTCACGGGACTTTTTTCATTAATCATGCTTTTCAAACCCATTTTCTTCTGCCCCATAACTCCTTTGAGTCATACTGCAAAATTACAAAGTCAGTGATTAATTGTATAAATTACAAGTACTGTTTTTCCTTCATCACTGGATTTTTTAATGTTTTACTTAAAAAGCAAATTTACAGTTCTAGGTAAAGCAAAGTAAGAATCCTAAGTAGTCTTCCATGGATCTTTCTAACCATGTGTAAGTTTCCCTAAATGGATAAACAATGAGCGCGCTCGCGCGCGTGTGTACACACACACGCACATGTTCCCTCTCTTCCTGTGAGTGTGTGTGTGTGTGTGTGTGTGTGTGTGTGTAAAACAAAGCGGAAGTACTAGTCAAGAAAGAGACTATAAATGAATATATTTTTGAAACACCCAAAGCACATTATACAGCTACATATACCAAGGAATAGTACGATTGTATAGGGTCAGGAAATGAGGCCGCGTACAATTTAGTACTAGCATTCTTCCATTTGGATCAAGTAGATGGAAACCAAAGGTCCACACAGCCTTGTCGTTAGAAGGCTTTTAACACTCTAAAGCTAATTCACATTCCAAAGCACTCACAGAAAGGCATTCTATGTGTTAATAAATCCATTCAACAGACAACCATTCACCTTCAGATTTGTGAAACTGAGATGACACACAGAGTACATTTATTTTTATTTCAACATTTAAAATATTCACAGATGGAGTATTTTATTCATTGACATCTCCATGGAAGATGTATCAAACAAAGCATACAGGTATTCCACAATTACAGAATTACATATTTGTGACTATGTGAATGTTTAATCCTAGAGTTTATCTGGAAAAACACCACTTAAAAAAAAGTTTGAGTGTTTCACTGGAATAATTTCCATAAAAAAGTGAACTGCAAAGAATTTTAGGAGAGATATCTAAATATTAGTCAGAACTTTTTAAAAATTTCAAATTTTATAGTCCTCTTCTAACTTACCTCTATCAGAAACAATACTCAGCTTTCTCTCTCTTCCTCTTAATAGCCAAGCCAGGATGTACTTCCTTTTTTCCCTTTAAGTCTTTCTTCTAAACACCTTGTATAGAATAGGTAGATTATCACAGCATTTTGACTTAGCTAATGAGGTAGGAGTATTCTTCAAAAAAAGTCCTTAGGCATTTATGAAGCACAGCAAAGAATACTCAAATTATACTTTACTGGTTACTCCTTAAGTAAAACACCAAGAGCATAGCAAATTGGTCAAATGCTGCTTGTACTTTAAAAGACAAGAAGGAAAAGCCCTACTATCCTGTACATTCAGTTAAAATCATTTTGGCATTACAAGCTAAGAAACCACTGCCTCAAAATGCCAACCTTTCTTCCTAGAAGAAATCTTACCACGAAGTTGAAGTTTAAACAGAAAATAGAAGTACCCTATCTTTTCTTTTCAGTACAAGTTAGTCTTTGTTTTAACCCAGTTCCCTTCCTTTCCTACACACATGCACACAAAAAATTAATTTCTGTATATTGCCTACCCAGTAACTGTATTTAAATGAGTTTTGCTGTTAACTTACCAAATTCTGCCAGAGAAACACTCCTTATATGAGGATTTTAACAACATAATACTAAACAGCTAGAAAAATGCCTAGGTAACAGATTTCAGCACCATCTCTGTATTAGCAGATTGTTTCAAAATGCATACACCACCCTAATTCATATAAACTTAGGAAATGTACCCAGTATTTCCTCTTCATCTACATCAAAATCAAAGTTTTGTGTTCTAGCTTTCTGTGTTCGTAATACTTCACAAATCTACCCAATTTAGTTAACAGGACACATATGTTCTCAAATAAGGGGATCATTATCAGCCAAGCACGATTTGTCTAGAAATAAGATATTTTGAACACTTTGGTACCTATTTTGGTGAAGGCTAAAATAGGAGAGGGTTTTTATCTCCCCAGTTATGCAGCTATTAGGGTTACCGTTAAAAACTCGAAAAAAAATCACCTAAAAATGTAAAAAAAAAAAAAAAAAACCCACAACACTTAAAACACAATAGCTGCCAGAAAAAAAATTGCTAACTGTATGTGGCCTGGCAGCTGGATATGAAATCAAGTCCTTGACAATTCTACAAAATGTTTCAGACATAGTAATCAGAGTGCAACACTGCAACTCTGATATGGCAGTACCCGTGTGAGATTAGCTGCCAAAAATAATTTATCAACAAGAACTTTTCACATGTCTTTAAACCTTTCTTTTTACTATTCTACTAGAATTGTGTCCTATCAAAGTGATCAAAATACCATGTCACCATTTAGTTTGAAGAGAAGTTCTTCCTCTTCAATGCCACCTTCTTTAATTTCAGCTATCGTTCCCTTACAAACATTATTTTTCTAAGGCACACCATGTCCCACTTATTGCTGCAAAACCCCTGAAATCTGTGCTTCAATCTGTGTCTGCTTCATTATGATTCAATGGAAATCACTTGAGAATGCCTACTAAAACTTAGTAACATTTAAAGTCTAGAATGCTATGGTCCAGTAGATTTACTACAAAATAACCAAGTCTACAAAGGCCAAAAAGCACAAATATATGCTCTATTCCCTCTTTCCCCTAAAAATCGAGATTACCTACTATGATAGTAATAAAGCTCAGTGATAGCTCTGGTTATATATAATCCATACTCCGTGTCATAAAATAAGATGTTAGGCCAGTAAGCTTTCATAACCTTTATTAATTCCTACTCTAATTGAACAGTATCTGATTTTATAGACATCATCCCATGGTGAACATGTTTGATAAATGAAAGCAAATTATACATCTAAGTCATTATTTTCTGCAGACTAAGCATTAAGATAATAACTACACAGAACACTACAGATAATGACAAACACTAACTTGCTCAGTTTTCATATAAGCCATGTTGTTTATCTCCTAACATTTAAAACAGAAATAGTGACTGTAGTTCCCATACATTTTTATTACAAGTACCTTACTGAAATAACTAACAATTTAACAGTTTTACGGACTTCCCAAATTAGTATAATATATGGAAGGAAAAAAGCAAAATGTAAAACTGAACATAAGTTATTAAAGGAAAATGAAGTCAAAAAGGAGGGAAGTGAAGTATCTCTGGGGTAGGGAAATCAAACAAGTCTCTAAACATTTGGATGGAAGAAAACATACGAGCTATGGATTTCACAAGCGAAACCTTTATAAATTCAAAGTAAAACAAACCCTTTTAAATATAAAAGCTAAGTTGAAACGAAAAAGGTCTATCTACTGTTACTTTGGGCCTTAAGCAGTACCAATTCTTCTGATCAAAGAAGGCCACAACAGTTAAGGTTGTGTTACTTGATTTTATTTCATACTAGATGGTGGGCACAAAGCAATCCTCCTTAATAAAGCTGACAATTAGCTTCACTCAGAACATTTTTAATAATGCAAATAAAAAAAAGTATTCATCTTACAAACTGTTCTGCAATCCAAATATACAATAGCTCGGAAAACAACATTTAGAAAACAAAAGCCAATGTAAAAAGACAGATTAAAACGAGAACAGTACAGGTTTTATATGGCTCTGGTTTTACAGTTTTCTTACTGCATCATCGATGTCAGAAATCTGTTCCTTCAGCTGGCTCCACTGCTCGGGGTTTAAAGAAATACCTAAAGCAAAGTTTGAAAAATCAAAAGTCAAAAATCCATTTACGTTTCCTTGACGATTTTCATGCTTCCAATTAAAATGCTGTTTTACCAAAATTGTCACTTTGAAAGGCACAAGGTACAACAGTTAATTATAATTCATCACAACTACCTGAGCAAATCAACCAATCCACTTTCACTTCCAACTGGATCCTGCATAACATCTATGACACCCAGTGAAATAAATGGCCTGAAGATGTGTCTGTGTCTCACAAATGCTTGGCAAACCAGCAGGCTAAAGCGGCCAAGCCTAGATTTGGTATGTGACACCCAGTTTCTACAATCGGTTGCTTTTAACAAAATTTCCAAGGGAACTCCAGATGAGTGACTGCTGAGTTCTTTCAAAAGCGTTCATTTCACTTTGGAAAACCCCCATGACATGGCGCACACAGGTCTTCTTAGAATGCATACACTAGGTAAGAGTGCACTCTGGAAGATGCTGTCAGGCTTCAAATCCCAGTACACTATCACTAACAGTATGACCTTAAAAGACAATTTTTTTCCCTCGAAACTGCAGTTTCCTTACCAGTAAAATGGTATTGATAGATCTCAAAGTGAATGATTAAATTTGCTGCTCTGAATTAAAGGCTCAGCATATCGCCTAATAATTAAATATTTAAAATAGTAGCTAATTATGTCCTCCTATTTAAGATGTAAAGCATGAACAGAAAATACCTTACACTTAAAAGTTCCAGTGTTCTAATGCTAAGACAGACCACAGAGAAATAAACTAGAACTGGGAAAAATCATTTATGTCTCAGAAAACGCCTGGGAGGCCATGAAATTGAGAGAAAGACGACGTAATGGGAAAGGATTTAAAGCTAATCAAACTGCTTTAGTCAACGTTTACAGGAAAAAGTCTGTCATTAGTCGCACTGGAACGCTGTGCAGGAGCAATCCAGAGGTGGCCTAAACAAGAAAATATTAAAGGGCATGTAACATAGAGGTAATGTTTAGTAAACCCAAAAATGGCACGAAGCAAACAGTGGATTTCAAAATGACATAAAGTCAGAGAAAAAAGTAAAAAGGCTTTTCTCATAAACTAAGGATCAACCTAAATCAGCCAACTACCAAATACAGACACACCTCAATTTATTGTTTTACTTCACTGCACATTGCAGGTTACTTTATTGCGTATTACAGATACTAAGGGGCTATTTTGTTTGCTTTTTTCCAAAGTAAAAGTCTGTGTTAACACCTCATAAGCAAATCAGTGCCATTTTCCCATCGACACATGTTCACTGTGTGTCTCTGTCACATTCAATTATAGTACTGTACATTGTTCTTTCTTCAGACAGAATGCTACCACACACTTACATTGTAAACCTAATTTTTACATGCAATGGGAAACCAAAAAAATTCATAATTCATTTTACTGCAATAGTCGCTTTATCACACAATCTCTGATGTGTGCCTGTATATATAATTATGTTGGCACACAAAAGTTGTCTAGCTAGGTGGTGAATGAATAAAGTCTGCTTCTATGATGCTACAGGATTAGGACTGGATGAAGCAGATAGAGAAACAAAGAGCCACCACTTCAAGGACACCAACCTAAATCCTTGAGGAGATGAATCAAAAGGAAGCATTGTAAACTCAGATTTTTTCATTCCTAACTTTACAGCTTCCCAGAGAGTAAACTACTCCAGACCTAATGTAGATTTTTCCTTTAGTTACAGTCAAGTAAACTAGCAGCCAATCTAAAGTGATATTAGAGCTACTGCTTTACAGACATCTCACGTGAGTATGTCAGTGTGACATGCGGGGAGCTTCCCACCACGGTGCTCTGTGGCCATGGCCAAGATGTGCAGAAGAGAGCTCGGATGCAGGGGTGGCTTTATAAGCAACTGAATATGCACAAAGAGGGGGCTCGATCATGGTTTTGTGCAGATTATGTAAAACGATGCAGAAGAGAGCATTCTAAAACGAAGTCAAGAAAACAACTATGTTGGACCAGGCCCCAAAGTGTCTCTAACTAGAAATGATCGGCAAAAAATCTGTTGATAAAGCAAGTTTTTTTCATGTCCTTTGTTGGGAGTGTTTTTCTAAAGCATTTGTTCACGTTCTTTTAATTACCCTCATTATTACCAGACAACAAATGGAACTGCTTACACATATGTACATCTCACGTCAACAAAAACTACAAAGATAATCAACCGAACGAGGATCTTCCCTGCCCGATGCGCTAACATTATTCCAATTTCAAATACGCAGGTTACTTAGATCATTTTTATTTTAGTCCCACATCAAAACCAAACTCAGGAAATTAAAGCTCACCTTTTCTTCCTGGTTTCATTTCACCTTCTGGATCCATCCAGTATTCTCTAATATCAATTAGGACTTTCCCTTTAAAGTCCCGAACACTAACATACCGCATTTTCCCAATCTGCAAAATAAACATCAAGAATGTGTCCATTCAATAGAGGTGTACACCTATTCACAACTTGCTGCAGATTGAAGTTTTAACTTGAAAAGACTGCTTTTCTCAAAATAAGAAATATAAAAAAATTAACTCAAGTCTTTATAAAAAGATGGACCTAAAACAAAATTCACCTCACATTTCCAGTCACTTTTACATTAGGATCATTAAATTAGTGTAACTGATACGGAAAAGAGCACGGAGCTCCCTCAAAAAATTAACGTCACTATCACATGAATACGAAAAACAGATCTATCATATGACCCATTAACCCCACTTCTGGGTGTGTATCTCAAAGTGAAGCAAGGTCTTGAAAAGACATTTACTTGCATGCCCATGTTCACAGCAACATTACTCAGAACATCCAAGAGCTGGAAGCAACCCAAATGTTCACAGAGGAACGGATAAACAAAATGTGGCGTACACATACGGAAAATGTGTCAGCCTAAACACAGGTTCAGTACTATCCTTGTGGCTTTACCTCTCCAGAATATCACATAAATGAAACAGTAATACAAAAAAAGCTTTATCACAGGCTAGGAATGTGCTAAGTCACAACCAACTCCTCAGGTGACACAGAAAGATAACTCTTAATTATCAGATTTACAATTACATCCAGAAAGTTAAACCACCACCATTGCCATTGAAACTAATGTCTGTTCCTCTATTTTATCAACGAAATCTTTCTTCATTTCTATGACTCTCAAATTTAAAACCAGCCTTTGTTGACCATCTGATCTCTCTAGTCCATTCTTCCTCACCAGTAATTTATAATTATCATTTTATCTTCTTAGGGGAAAACCATGTTAAGTCCCTATCACTCACATACACCTAAAGAGATTTCACTTGCTTCCTTTTCACTCCCCAGCTCCCCACAAATCCTTTATACAACAACGTCCAAAACAAGTCTCCCTAAAACAAGATTACGAAACCCAGAGGAAAAAAGCTGTATTGTCCTCTCTGAATTCATCAAATCCCTCTAATGAATTTTCCTCACTTTATCTCACTATTCAATCTTACTCTCCACTAAATAGAAACAATGAGGCTATTTAAGTAAATCCGCTTACTTCTTCTGTTCTCATCAAGCCAAAACTAGGCAGGTCATATTGTTGCTTCCTCTATAATATCCTATCCACACATCACAGCCCAGTACTAAACCCATCTCCTCCAACCTGCTTCCTAAATGTACAGTTCTCAATCTCTTTATTTCTAAAATTCACCTTGTTCTAAATATAACAAAACTAAACTTCTAGACTTTAACAACAATGTAACTTCACATAAAAATTGCTTTCATTTCTACTAACCTGTTCTTTTACTTCGATGAATATCCTTAGTCAAGAGTATCATAACATACATAAAAGATTACTGTGCATTGCTATATTAGAGTCTTTCTAATAGTCTTCAAATCAAGTCAAGTACTAATCCCCCTGGATGCAAGAAAATAATCAGCTTTACCTGAAACATGTTGTCATCTCTGCTGCTGCTGCTTTGCTTGGATGAGGACAGAGCTCTGGAAGTCTCTCCAGTCTTTTGCTTCTTCACAGGTTTCTCTGCAGTGACCTGCTTTTTCCTCTTTAACTTAAAAGAACAAGAACATGGTTAAAATTTGAACATAATAAAACACATCTCAGACTCGAAAGATTCAATTACTTTTTAAGATGTAAACGATCAAAAGACTACACTTATTCATCAAGAAAAGAACCATAAATATATACACAGGAAATTTCACTTGCCAATGGAATTCTGAAACTAATCCAGCACTGATACCTAATTCACTGTTTTCAAACTTTTGTGTTCTCAGGAACCCTAAAAATACTTCAAGCATTAGAGTGGTACTAACCAGAGAAACTGTTACTTTATAGACTAGGATGCCAAAAAAGATTTCTTTGGGAGATTTTAAAAAATGAGGAATAGGGGAGGAAATGTTGCTTTTGAATGACCTTTTGGAACTCAGGTATACTAATGCTAATCAGTGACTTACTTTTTACAAGAGATACACTAACTAGGAAGACTACAACTATAATATTCTGTTCCTAAGATATGACTATTTACTTATGCCATGCCTACTCCAAAAGGGACTTGCATGTAAGTGGCTTACAAAATTTACAGGTAGGCAAAGCTAAGAAAGCTATTTTGTACTGTACACTGGAAGTCAAATAACTTAATTTTCTCATCACAAAAAAAATCACTTTAGACAGACAGCAATGTGTTAAGACTAGCAAACAAAATCAAAACTAGGCAGCATTACATTAAAAGCAGCAGTATTACAAAAGCTTTTCATATAGCCTCATTCTCAAAATAAGCCAAAGGCCTACGAAAATCAGTAGTTTCCAACCCAAACAGTAGAGGGCAGTCATGTTCCTTAACTGAAAATATAAACTAACAATGTATTTAAATATTTTACTTAGATAAAAAATTTATTGATATATATGCATATGAACTGTATATAATATTTAGGATTAGTACTATTTGGGACAAATAGCAAAAGTTAACTCAGCTCAATAAGGAGAAAGCAATTATTTGTCACATCAGGATCTGAATACTTACTCCCTGTGAAATGGTGTATGCCTGGCACATAAAGGCTCAATAAATATTTGTTAAATGAATATATTTAAATGCTATACCAGCTACAAATTTAAACATTAAAAAAAGACCACCTCTAATGTAAATATGCATGTGAGGTATTTATGAAGGTGCATATTCACCTTCATAAGTTTCTCCCAATAAGCTGTTTTATTAACTGCTAATTCAGAAGCACAATGACAAAACCTTCTAGAAGATAGGACAGTTCTTTGTGGAAGGAATCCCCAACTATAGTGTGAGATGCCGGGTTATGCAGAATACACCACTTGCAGGACAGTTGTCATCTCCTGCAGAAAAATGTCTAAATGCTGGGTGTGGGTCTAACCTAAAACACAGCAAGCCTACATTTTTAAATAATCCTTGTGGGCTGGATAAACATCAAGGGTGGCTGTCAAAACTGACATCTCCATTCGAGTTCAGGTAAAGTGGCACTACTACTACTACAAATAATACCTACTGATCAGGCAAACTTTTAAATAAATGGCAAATAGTGGTTTTGGCCTAATGCTATTTCTCTGAGGGCCGAAGGCAATGGTTCTGCAGTTCTAGGATTCCTAAATATCCTCAACAGGAGACTTGCTAAATTCTGAAGACTAGGGGGCCCTCTTGGCACAGCAGGCAGCATGTCAGTCTCAAAGTCTGAAGACTTGCTCACGTTTGTTTTAGGGCCTAAGCAGTGTGTATGTACAATATGCACCACAGGTACTTTTGTCAGGTATTCCAGGAGCCATTCACTTTCAGGAACACCCATCTAGGGTCCTTAGAGTTGATAAACCTGCTGTCCTTCAGAAGTGGATGTAGGCAATATTACCAAACTAGGTATCAAAGAAATGTACGGTAACAAGTCACCTTTTTATCAACTTCACTGTCAGAATCACTGCCAGAAGAGCTTGAAGAAACAAGTTCCTTTGACTTAGGCATCCTGCAAGAAAAATACATTATGCAAATAATTTAAAAACTGCTCTATAACCTTCAACTTAATTCCTTTTTTTTTTAAGATTTATTTATTCATACAAGCTGGGTTACAGGCCAGAGGCACGGGGCGCCAAGAGGGTTCACCAGAGACAGAGTGGGGAGCAGAACAGGCAGATCAACGGAAATACACTGCTGTGAGGAGCCGTGGCCGAGGCAGGAAGGAGAGGGCTGCAGCGAGTTGTGGGAATCTCCCCCAGCGACTGCGAAGAACTTGCAACAACTCCAAAGTACAGGGCTTAACCACTGCACCACCAGGGAGGCCCTCAACTTAATTCTTCCCCCAAAATTCAAGAAGTTCCATGGTACATTCTACCACTTGTGTGGTACTGGAGTTGTTGCAGTAAGCATAATGCTAGAAGTTATACTCAATCTATGCTCTTCCAAACTGCAAATAACATGCAGTGTGAAATGTTCTGAACCCAGCAAGGAGAAAAAGCTAAATGTCATACACATCTCACACTCCTACACTCTTATTCTCAAAGCCGACAGGTCTTTTTATACTTCATTTTAGTGGAATTAGATGTTTATGGGTAGGACAGACTGCAAGAAGGCTGACTGCAATCACTGTTAAAACCCTCAAGAAAAGTTCTCTTATTTTACACCGATTTTCTATTTTGAAAATATGGAGAATTCTCTTACAGGAAGGGCAAAACTCTTCCTCAGATTCCCATGTTCCCAACAACCCCCACACCTACATGAACTGGTGCCTTGCTTTCAAGAGCATGTCGGAATATCCGGAGAGCACCTTGTGCCTATGGTTTGCAAAGATACACTTTTAAAAGGCTAACTCCCAAATTTCAGGAAATTCCAAGACTCTTCCTCTTTTTCCACAGCCACTTATAATACTAGGTAGTAATACCCTTACTGTCAAACTGTAACCTTTCTCTCTCACCATCCACCATCTCCAAAAAAACTGAGTCCTACTAATTTTTGTATGCCCTAACGGTCCAATAGATAACCCCCCACACACACACAGACACACACACACACAGTAAATGTCTGTTGAACAAAAGGGAAAATAACTTTTTCTTTCCTCATCAAAAAAAATCAAATAATCCACGTATCTAGACTTAAACTTGTATTAGTACTGGCAATGAGTCCCACAGCAGATCAAGGTGAAAGTGGGCCGTCCCATCCTAACTAAATTCAAAAAACTCAAACCACGTCCAACCCGAACATGATTTTAACTGGCAACTCCTTGTCGCAGAGAAGAAATTCAGAGGGAAGAAGCGATGTTCATAGCCACGTTTTATATTATTCCTGTTACTGCTCCACTTTACAACCTAAATTCCAAAATCAATTTAGTTGCTTTTTATGCTAGCTAATAATGCCAAGAAACTTACTTTATGGTAATTAAGGTGAACATAACCTATATTTTCCCTGTAGAAGAGAAGAGCACAACTACACCATCTGTTAATAAAAGGTGCCTGGGGGCTATGATCATTTCAAAGAGCCATTTCGTATTTAACCCAAATAAGAGGCTCATTCAAAAAGGAAACAAGGCAACTGGGTAACTAAAACCAGCCTCTCTGAAGTTTTGACAAAACACATTTTTACTTTTACTTAATGAACCCTTACTGTCTGGCCAACCCCCCCCCCCACGCCAAACAATAATTCGGGCAATTGATACCAAGCGCGCTGGTGTGTAATACACGCGAAAGTCAATTTTTAAATGTCCCATTATTGGAGGATGTTGGGGCGGGGTGGGGGGCGAAGGGGCGGAATTAGAAGACGTGAGCTAAAGTAAGACCAAAGGGCACACGACTTCGGTACAACTAGACGGTGATCCGCACCGAGACAGACCACGAGGGTCGCGCGACGCCAAAGAGCTGCTAGAACCGGGCCCGGCAACGGCCGGGGCGGGGGAGGGGGAGACTGGCTGGTCGGAGGGGGCGTGGGAGGCGGCGAAGTGCGGAGGAGACCGCGTGGGAAGAGGAGGGACTTGCACCAAGCGCCATTTTCTCCTCCCGAAGCGTTCCCTCCCCCCAGCAACCTCGCGCCCCCCAGCCCCGGCCCCAGCCCATTCCGCCATCCTCCCCGCAGTCCAGCTCCGGACAGGGCGCGCTCTCGCCCCCACAGGGGAGTCTCGCCCACCCAGGGGCCCAGGAGCGGCGGGCTCGGCGAGGCCCGAGGGATCAGCAGGCCCCGCACGCGCCCCCTCACGGGCCCCGGTGGCCCCCAGATTGTCCCGGGGGCGCCCTGGACTCCTGCCCGCGGCTCCCCGTCCTCACCCGGCCACGCCCGGCTGCCCGGGGCCGCCGCGCCCGCCGCCCCGGGGCCGTTACCGCGGACAAGCTTCTCTGGCTGCCGCGGAGGGGCCCCAGCGCGTGGAGACCCGGGGTCAGGGCGGAGGAAGGAGTCCGGGGAAACCCAGGCGGTGAAGGGGGAGGCCGGGCGGCGCCGCCATTTCCCGTGGCCGTCGCCGACCAGAGGGCGGAGGGCCGCAGACAGCTGGCGGCCGGGCGGGAGGAAGGGGCTCGGCCGGCCCGGGGGCCGGAGGGGGTGGGGGCGGGGTCCCGGGCACTCACGCTCCGTTCGATCGCCGAACAGCTTTCAGCTCGCTCGCTCGAGACTGACAGAGAACCGGAAGTGACGACAGCCTAGAAACGCCGGCCCCGCCCCCTGCAACTGCGGGCACGTGACGGGGCGGAGCCTCCCGTCCGAGACCCTTTCCAGGGCCTTAAAGGGACCGTCCCTGGTCCGGAACCGGTGCAACGAAGGTTGGGTTTGACCTGTGCGTGAATGAGTGAACAAATGAATGTGAATGACAAGCATCGAACTTGGCGCTTGCTCAGTAAATGTTTCTTGATTTAAAGTGGACTTCCCATAATGAAAAAGATTAGCACTCCCGACCCATTTTTTCATAAATGATCCTTCCACCTTCCCCCCAGTATTTAAGTCTGGCTGATAAGTCAGAAGTAAAGAAGCCAAAGTTACAGCGTTTAATGTGAAAAATGCAAGATCTTTGCAGAAGTCCTTGGTCACAACACCCTTATTCCTCAACAGAAGTCCAGGAGGAGGTTCACAGAAGATAAGAGAAACCCATACTGCAGACGGGAATATAGCGAATAGGTTATTTGAATGTAAATTTAACAAATGTCACTATATCCAAGAACAAAATGCTGTTCCTCCAGTTCACATTTACATGTGCCCACACCTACATGTGCTGGGCACTGCATGAGGCATTTTACATATTATTCATTCCAACAAGCACTTTCCAATTAGGAATGATTATGCTCTCCATTATATAGATGAGGAAACCAAAGTCAACAAGGTGAAATATTCTAAGTTGCAGGAGTTTAGACAGGGTGAGTCACGATTCAAACCGTGCACTGCCTGATACCCTGCTATATACTGAGTTAGAATGCAAAAGCCCCCTCCTACTTTATGCATAAGTCACTTTTTAATAATGAAATAATTGCTGTATAATTCCCTTTATATGATGTTTGCCCAAAAAAGGCAATCATCTATGGGGATTGAGGTCTGGCTACCCTTGGGGGGATAATACTTGGGAGCAAGAATGAAGGATTCTGCTGAAAAATCTCTTGTCTTGGTGGATACACAGGGCTAGACAAATGTAAATCTTCCCTTGATAGTTGTGTGCTTCACAGTATTTAAGATACACTTCAGCAAGGAAATTGAAAAAATAAAAATATTAAAATGCAATTGTAAAAGATGAACCACACTCAACTGCCACTGTTCTAGTTGGTAGCTTGAAATTTGCATACCTACCAGCAGTTAGAAAGCTCCCCCACTTAACCCTGTGGTTAGCTGAACAATGCGTCCTGGGGACTAACAGTGTTCTGGGCTTTGTAGGGGTGGCTGGCTGGACCGAGCTCACACACTGGGGTAACTGGTGGCTCACTAGGCTTCCTGGACCCCTGGGAGCTAAGGATGGGGTTTTCTCTCTAAAGTTGGGTGCTGGTTGAGATGGGGCAAGGTTTGGACATTGGGTGGAATCACTAGACTCACCATCTCCTCCCCCTCTTCTCCAAGACTAAAGACAAAAGACATAAACAGAAGAGTACACACAGACTTATTTAATCTAGGTTTTACGTAACACAGGGACCCATGTAGGGAAAGGAGGCCCCCAAAAGTAGCAAAACCTAAATGCTTTCATTCTAGGGTCAACTAGAAATGATTGTGGGACAGTAGCTAAAACATAAGGGGAGGCTAAAGGAAGATAAGAATTGTTGGAACAACAGGTCTATTTGTACAGAATTCTCAGTGTCAGCTTCCCGTTGGAGGATAAGAATGTTACTTTCCTTCTGGTATTTTCCACTGGAAGGGAGTTTATCTCCTGCTTTAAGGAGAAAGAAAGGAAAAGGGTCAGCAAATCCTCCTTGCATCTGCTATTTTTATTTTTAAGTAACTTTGGCTCAAAATAATTTTGATGTCCAATTTCAAAGCAATGTTTTGGAGTGACATATTCTGGTTTCCCTCAAAAGCAGGCTTAACATTCAAGATAAGCCCACTTACGTGAATAGAACATCCTCTGCATTTCTAGCTCTTCCCCCTTTATCAAAAGTTTTCATTCAGTATCTGTGTCACAGAGAAAAGCACACCACGTGCCTTCAGTAGGTTTGGGCTTGGGGAGAGCTGTTAAGGAAGTATGAATTTTTAGAAGAAGGAGACTAGATGCTTTGCATGCAAATTTTGCTTTATCTTGGGTGGTGATACCCGATGAAACTATTAACAAACCTTTGAGCAAAAATGATGTCCCCCCCCTTTTTTTTAAAGAAGCAAAAATAACTTTTACACTCGGGTGAAAGCGGAAGGACAATTTTTATTTAAAGCAAACTAGGACTGTGCTTGCTTTCCAATAATGAGAGAGAGGCACTGTTCATGTTATTTGTACAGGATAGGGTGGAGGAGAGGAAAAGTCTTGGAGAGAATCTGGCTGTAAGACCCATTCCCTACTCCAGGTCTTGGTCTGGAAGAAGTGGCTAATACAAAATGGAAGCTAAACATGAACTGAATTTGAAGTATTTGTAAATAGACCAAAAGAGAAGCAGTTTGCGGAGCAGGGAAGAGAAGAGGAAGAATGAGAGAAGCACCCTCAGTAATGAAAGAGCAGAGCTTGAGGAAGAGAAACTTCTGGAGGTCGGAGGCCTGGAGAGGTTGGGGGGAACTTTTAAGTGATTCCTTGCCAAGCATTGTGCTGTTAACACCTTCCATTGTTCATTCCTTCCAAAACTTCAGAAAAAGACTTACTCAAACAGCAGGAAATTATTTGAACCCTCTCCCAAAGTGACTTCCTACTCTCTAGCCCTTCTTCTCCCCCCCCCCCTTTATCTTCCCAGTCACAACATTCCACAAGATGGAGGCAAACACAGGGCAAAGGGTTAAGATTCTTGGCCTTTGACTTTTAAAATCTCACGATTCCAAGCATAAGTTATACATTTAAAATAACATGTAATTAGTCAAATCCACCCCAGGGAAGGGAGAGTCAGAGGGAAATGAGATGAGACATCCTTAAGTGTCTTTTGAGTTCAATTCTGTCCCCAGATGAGCCCTGGGGGAAGATCCTCAGAGAGGTTGGGGATCTGAGAGCCTTGCAAAAGGGCCTTGCTTTCCAGGTGGGGGAGCTTTTGGAGGTCCTCTGGACTTCCCTCCCAAGGCATGGGTTCAGATGCCTGAATGGCAATCAAGGATGGGGGACCTCAGGCGGCTGCCTGAATCCAGGGACCTCCTGGGGTGCTGCAGGACCCAACAGAAAGTCTTCCCCATCAAGAGCAGCGCTGGTGTGACACTGAACAAACAGCAGCTCTGAGGGAGGCCCTGTGGTCAGCGCAGGCTCTGCAGGAACGGGACAGAACAAAGGTCGTCCAGGCAGATGCCACTGTGGAAAAGTAAGGACAAGGACCAGACAGAATGAACTCCTAAGCGAAGTCCAGCATGGACAGATGAGAAAACAGAGCTAAGGCCCCATCGCCTCCACCTTCATGCCTGACTCCAAGTGAGCCTACCCCAACCCCGCCCAGAACCTAGAAGGGGACAGAGAAGAGAAGAAATTATGAGTTTAACCTAAAATTGGCTAGGATGAAGTTGTTGCCACTTGATGAAATGGTGAAGGTTAAACGTACTCACAGAAAAAGCCAGAAAGTCACATTTCTCCCCAGCCTGAATTTGGAACACAAGAGCTGTATCTGTAACATACAAGGAGGTGGGAACAAGAAATGAAGGCAGAGAAACAATGCCATGTGCCAGGGGTGGGGTGGGCAACGAGGGAGTCCAGCAGCCCTTGCTAAGCATCCAGGCTAAAACAGGGAAGCAAATCAGGGCACAAAATGACTAGAATGAGTTTGATCCCCCACCAGGGAGCTTCCCACATGGTGCAGCAGACCTCTCCTGTCTCACCCACTGCTCCCCTCAGCAGTGTTTTTCAGTCAATCTGCCTGTTCTGCTCCCCACTCTGTCTCTGGTGAATCCTCTCACCATCCCCACACCGCTGGCCTGCACTCCTCTTGTATGCATAAATAAATAAATCTTTAAAACATTAAAATGACTAGAACATCACTCCGTCCAGAATTTGTGCAAAAGCTAAAGAGAAAATGACGCATGGGATGGTAGCACCAACTATTCCATTTAAACATTAAAAGTCTGGCGACTCTGGACATTTAGAGGTCTTAGGGCCATGTAAGATGGAGCTACCTAAAGAGTTGGGAAGCAAGAGGCTACAATTTTTGTGGGAGCCTACTCTCCAAGATATGAGAGCTACAAGTATCTGTCTTCACAGGGTGTCAGTTACATACCACAGACACACTGAAGTGAGAAATATTAAGGAGGGAAATCCTTGCATCCTGGGCTCTAAAGATGAGAGATTTCATTTCCTTGCTCCCTTCTCTACCTTGCTAAGAGCCTGAGAGTCAGATGCAGAGATGGAAGGATCCAGCAAGAAGCTCCACTGGTATTGTGTGAGCCTTGCTTCAATGGATAACACTCGATCCAAAAGGCAACAGCAATCAGAAGCAAAGAGAGCAAAATCCCTCAGGCAGTGGCTAGAGGCCATCGTGGTCACCCCCCTCCCCCTCTCCCTCACCACCCCTCACCCCATCCCCCTCCCCCTCACCACCACCCCACCCCCTGCAGACCACAGTGGGCAAACATGAGTTGTGGGGAGGGGAAGAGAAGAAGGGCTGTACATGATGGACAGGGTGATGGTCTACTCACTACAGTTATCTTCCACCAAAAAAACTGCTACTGGCCTTGTATATACCTACTGAAAGTTAATGTATTTGTCGCTCCAAAAGCTTATTACTCCTTCTCTCTCAGGTAATTATAAATGAGCATGAAGTATATGTAAGGTCATACGCAATGAGGAACAGAATATATTTAAGGAAACTATTTAAATACAAACTGCTGAGCATGGTCCCCCTGGGGTGACTTTTCTGAAGTTGGTAATAGAGCTATTCTTAGCTCCAACTTTCATTAGAAGTTCTAGGTCGCTTTTATAGAAGATTGCATTTTATAATGCCAAAATGTACATATATACCACTTTAACTAGGTGAATAACAACTGGTCATACCTTATTTAATGTTCTATAAAATTGTATAATTAGTTTCTAGTAAATATGTTATAACTTACATACAAATGAGTGTTTTCCCTTTCAAAAGCCCTCTTCTTAGAAGCTATATAATCATCGCGATGACTCTGCCTTTGGTCACAGTCGGCCAAAAGATGCGGCTGGGGCTTGGAAGTGGGAAGACCCAAGGCTAGCGTTCATCCTCTTGCAAAAGAAGGCCAGGTACTTCAACTTGTTGCTGTAGAAACTGCCAGAAATTTTGATGGCCCACAGCACTCGACAACCACCAGCCCAGCAGCACTCGGTTGACCACAATGGTCGCTGGGTGGACCAATGGCCTCCGCCGTCTTTGGCAGTTACCCGAGACTACTCACCCTATTTTAAAAGCAATTTTATAAAATAATTGATTTTTCATCCTAGAAAATCATTTTTCTTTTCTTTTCCAAGGAATTTAAAGCATTATAATTTTTAAGCAGATTTCTCAACAACTCTTTTTATACCCTGCAGGTTTGCTTTTCTGTTTGTCCTTATTTTTAGGCTTTGCTCAAAATTTGCCTTTGAAGAAACTTCTAGAGACCCCTGAACACATTAGTTACTGCTAAAGCATATTCTCAGAGAAGTTTTAACCCCATGACTTAAGACAATGGAATTATTTCTACTGCATTGTAGTGCATGGTGTTTCTCTCTCCCAAGCTGACAGTCACCCACACTTCTATGGAAGGACCCAAGCCAGAACAATGCCCTTGCAGCCTTCACAGGTGCAAATGAGAACTAGGTTGTTTCGAAATGAGAGCGATGGAGCGTCTCCAAAATACATATAGTATGGTAATTAACCTTTTGAAACCATCAACCATTACCGTACAGAGTAACATAAATACTAAATTGGGCTGTTTTCCAGGATGACCTTTCTTTAAGAATGCAAAGTAAGGCAAAAATGCATCTGCTTCTACATCTGTGACTCTGAACAGAATCTGGCTAATTCCCCAAGGGACACATCTGCCCAGTCTGACAGGTGTGGAAAGCTGGCGTTCTAGCTAAAAAAGGAGAACTAGGCTATTTTCACTTTGACTCGCCCTTCTGTGTGTATGCCCCAAACAGTGCTATTTATAAAATGTTCTGCGATGAAAGATGAATACAACTGAGTAGCTTTCGAAGCACCCTTCTAGACACTGGTTCAGTTTCTTCCTTTGCAGTTATAGGCGCTGCAGCAACTGCCCGTAGGGAGAGGAGGAAGGAGGTCATTACACGTGAGGGTGGAAACTGGAACTCTCCACTCCCATACACTCCACCCCCATACACTCCACCCCCCCCCAACATCCTTCCCCACCCCGGAAATTTTCTCCTGAACCTCACAGCTCACCACATCACAGTAGTATCATTGTGCGATTTTAAATGCAAAACCAAGATTGTCAGCAACATTATTGTTGTCGTTGCTATTGTCTTTTTATTATTCTGCTGCAGGAAAAACTGATTTCCTGAGCTTCAGTGCAGAATGTGTTGTGAACACACACACACACACACACACACACACACACACACACCCCATTAGGTTATCAATTGTTGAGTAAGCAAGGACAGTCTCTGTAAGTCTAAGAAGATGCCAGTAAAATGAATGAATCCCCCAAAGTACTCTTAACCATTCAGAGACAAAAATTATTCATTCAAAAGTTAATTAAAGTGACTGCTAGTGGGATATAAAATTCCTTTTTGAGTGATGAAAATGTTCTGAAATTAGTGGCAATTATTGTACAACTTTATGAATATGCTAAAAACCACTGAATTGTATACTTTAGAGAGCTGAATTTTATGGTATGTGAATTATATCTCAAAACTATAAAAGATAATTATGAGTGCTCAGTATTTGCCAAATACCCTGTGCTGTGCAGTATGTAGAAAACCAGTAAGCCTTTAGAACCACCTACTATAAGACTAAATCCTTTGCTTTCAACCTCTTATTTTTTTTAAAGATTTATTTAGTTATGCATATAAGATGTATTTAGTTATGTAGGCCAGAGGTGTGGGGTGGTAAGAAGATTCACCAGAGACAGAGCAGGGAGCAAAACAGGCAGATCTACTGAAATACACTGCTGAGGGGAGCAGCGGGCGAGGCAGGAGAGGTCTGCTGTGCCATATGGGTCAGCTCCCTGGCTGGGAATCTGACTTGTGCTGCAAGTGGCCACGGATAACTTCATAGGCTGAGACTTAACCCGTTGCTCCACCAGGGAAGCCCTCAAGCTCTTATTTAATCTTTATAATCTCTCTAGAAGAAGGGAATGTGGTGACCCATTTTACAACTGAGAAAACGGATTGAGAGTCCCTTATGTAAAATCACGTGTAAAATTAGGCAAAATCATTTGTGAAACTGCCATTTTGTTCACTAGGTCTGTGCTCAAATGTCAGTGTCTTACAGCTTAATCTAATAAGTAGCTATGTCTGTCCAAATTCTTAATTGCTTACATCAGCTAACAACTCTAGGGAGGTAAGACAGTGAAGAGCTAAGAGACGCTAAAGACCCTAGTCCCCTGAAGGACAATGAATGGGAAAAGGGCTTATGTGAACGGGAAATGAACTTTATGTGAGGCCACAAAGGGATTGCATTTCATATGTTTTAGCACATTTACCTTAACTAATATTCCAAGTTAATTGGACTCCAAAGCCTACGCTCTTACCTCTTATAGCCAGTAATTTGCCTCCTTCAAGTTGTTTAGAATCTGGTAAATCAAACAGGCATAATGTAGCAGAGTTCTAGGAGCTAAGATAAAAAGGACTATGTTCCGGGAGAGAGGAACAAATAATGAATTATAGGGTTAATGTAACCATATAAGAACAACAGAGAACAACAAAACAAATAGCGGCTTGGCTTAAATAAGTGGCTTATTCTTCTTATAAAGCAAGCAGCCTGGAGGTCTGCAGACCAGGACTGAGCCACTGTCTCATCATTCCATTAGGGACCCAAGACATCTCGACCTTTCCACTCTACCATCCTTAGCATGTGGCATTCTAAAGAGCTTCCTCTGAAGTCCCTCCCAGGAATGACCACTTGGCAAAGAACTCAAAGGAACTTCAAAGGAGACTGTGAAATACGGTTATTTTTAAGATGGTCACATTCTCCACACTACACGGAAGTAGAGTTCTGTTAGTAATGGGAAGTCAAAAGTGAATAGGAGGGGCCTCCCTGGTGGCGCAGCGGTTGAGCGCTGCGCTGTGGAGCTGTCGGCAGCACACGATGCCAGTTCGACACCTGGCCGGGGAGAATCCCACATGGTGCGGCGGACCTCTCCTGCCTCGCCCGCTGCTCCCCTCAGCAGTGTATTTCTCATCTGCCTGTTCTGCTCCCGGCTCTGTTTCTGGTGAATCCTCTCGCCGCCCCACGCCTCTGGCCTGTACCCCAGCTTGTATGTATAAATAAATAAATCTAAAAAAAAAAAGTGAATAGGAGGCAACTCATGGTCTGCCTCAAGAAGAAATTTTAAAGCTGGGTAACAAAACCTTAGCACATGTCTCCTATGGGGGCCATTCAACAATTTGAGCCCAGGTTTGATTGCTCCAGAGCCAGTTTGCTTACCCCTAAGCTATGCTGACTCCGTCATCGAGTGTAGTGTCTAAACAAGCATTGCACTATTTGCTATCATACAAGTATAGTGTATTAGTTTCCTATTGCTGCTAGGACAAATTGCCCTCAACTTCATGACTTCAAGCAACATACATTTATTCTCTTATAGTTCTGGAGGCCAAAAGCCTGAACTTCTTTTCACTGAGCTGAAGTGAAGGTATTTTACAGCTGGTTCCTTCTGGAGGCTGCACACTCCTTGCTTGTGATTCCTTCCTCAAATCACTGCAACCTCTTGATTGCATCATCACATCTTCTACTTCTGTACTTCAATTTCTATCTGCCTTCCTCCTACAAGGAAACCTGTCGTACTTAGAGCCCATCCAGATAATCCAAGATAACACCCCATCTCAAGATCCTTGATTATTTATCTCTTTCATCTTTACTAATTTTTGGACAGGAGCTGATTTCTCCCCTCAGATGTAGTCCTGTGGTTCTCCCTCCACCATAGCACCTGGGACCCATCCCCACAGTCCCTTGCGTTCTTCCTTCCGCTGTTTTGACCTCTCTACGACCCCCTCCTCTTGCCTCAGATCAAGATCCTTAATTTAGGGCCTCCCTGGTGGCGCAGCGGTTAAGCGCTGTGCTGTGGAGCTGTCGGCAGCAGCGACGCAAGTTCAACGCCCAACCAAGGAGATTCCCACATGGCGCGGCAGACCTCTCTTGCCTCGCCCCTGCTCCCCTCAGCAGTGTATTTCCGTCAATCTGCCTGTTCTGCTCCCAACTCTGTCTCTGGTGAACCCTCTCACCGCCCCATGCCTCTGGCCTGTACCCCAGCTTGTATGCATAAATAAATAAATCTTTTTTAAAAATCCTTAAATTAATCACTCCTGCAAAGTAACCTTTACAATGTAAGGTAAAATTGCAGGTTCCAGGGATTAGGACATAGAGATCTGTAGTGATTATTTAGCTTACCACCAATAGTAAGTTAGAGATTAATAAGTACAGGAAAAAGGGATGACAGCTTTGGCAAGTGCTTGAATAAAAAGCAAACTGACAACCATAGGGATAGAGAAGGTCAAAAGAGAGACACTGCTTGAATAGAAAGAGGCATATAAACAGCTTGGAAA
Source organism: Scalopus aquaticus (assembly GCA_004024925.1). Classification (NCBI taxonomy): domain Eukaryota; kingdom Metazoa; phylum Chordata; class Mammalia; order Eulipotyphla; family Talpidae; genus Scalopus; species Scalopus aquaticus. The sequence goes on from PVIJ01016379.1 coordinate 24,066, forward strand.
CGGAAATACAGACATGTTAGGGAACCAGGTAAAAGAATCTTGTGCTAAGAATAGGCTGGGTCAGAGTTGGAGGCAGGAATTCGAAACCAAGGGACTTTGGAGCTTTATCTCCAAAGCTAGATGCACAAAAGAAAATTCAAGATCAAGATGGCCCTGGGAATGCCTGCTGAGAAGCATCCTGTAGCCACCTATGTTTTTTCCATAGGCAGAAGGCAGCTCCAGCCCCTCTTGAAGGTTGGGGAGCCTCAAGACAAGAGTGCAAAGGAGAGGTACCTCTAGGCAGTTGGTGTGCCTGCTCCTGAACTCGGAGACCCCTCAGTGTGAGTGCCCCATTGACTTCCTGGGCACCTCCTTTCTCTTATTTTACCAGTCCCTGACCTGAGGGGCTTATAGAAGTTAAACAAGGCTCGCTTGGATCTTGAGGAGTATCCCATGCCCTGAGCAATGTCAAAGAAGATGTTTTTCGCTATATATTTTATCAGCCTTCCTCAAATCATGACCCCTTGCAAATATCCTGATTTCTGCCTCTAGGCGATCTTGATGAAGCAAGGCAGCCCCTCCCCCAGGGGAGCCCTCAAATAAAAGCTGATGTCTCCTGCCATATGCTTCAGGTTTGCTTTCTTCAAAAGTCAAGTGCCTTAGGAAAGAAAAAAGTAAAAGGAGGCCCCAGCCTGGTGAAGTGCTCCCCACACTGGGCTCTGCAGGGTTTCCAGCAGGTAGGGACAGAGGCAGGTGCTCTGGAGGCCCCCAGGTGGCCCTGACTCCCTGCACCGCCTGTGCTCCTTGTTCATTTGTTGACTGGCTGATAAAACAAAGCAAGTCGAAAAAAGAATAAAGGTTTAAAAGATAACAAAGCCAAACAGTAGTGTTTTTTTTTTTTATTGCTTTTAAAAACATGTAGCTTCGGGCCTCCCTAGGGTTATAGTCTCAGTGCTATCAAGCTGTTGCCAGCCACTGCAACATGAGTTCAATCCCCAGGCAGGGAGCTGACCCACATGGCACAGCAGACCTCTCCTGCCTTGCCCGCTGCTCCCCTCAGCAGTGTATTTCAGTAGATCCACCTTTTCTGCTCCCCACAAACGTGTAGCTTCTCCTGAGAAGGCTGTCCCAGAAATGGAGAACAGGGTCCCCCAAAATGCAGGGGAAGAAAAGAAGCGAGCGATGTTTGATGATTGCAGGTTTCTCCGGCCCATGGGACACTGCGGTTCAGGCGCTGCTCCCACTCAGCAGCTGTGTGCATTGCGCCCCCCGCCCCAACCCAGTATCCGCTCCTCATCCACTTGTGCTCATGTTTCCCGCAAGGACCAAGAAGAGGCGCCACGCTGAAGGAGTGCTCACCTGCTCTTGGGCGGGGTTTCGCCCCTGCTGACACTATTGTATTTGGGGTGCGAGAGTCCTGTGTTGAGGGCCCATCGGTGCATTGTAGGATGTTAACAGCAGCCCTGGCCTCTGCCCCTGCTGCCAGTGGCACCTCTTCCCCCACCTCCTGTTCTGACAACTAAAAAATGTCTTCAAACATTGCAAAATATTCCCCAGGGTGGGGCAAAATGCTCTCCATTTGAGAACCCCAGCTTTGGGGCATGGCCGGTGCTGCTTCATGCAAACAACGTGACTTCCCTGTTGTCAGCCATTCCTCTGAACCCAGACAAGGAGAACGGAGATTCTGTTCTTGAAGATGACGATCTCAGAACAGTAAGTCATCCTAAAACAATAGCCAAGAGTACGTGACAACTAGGCGTTTCTCTATTCTGTGGCAGCTCAGACTCTGCAGAGGAAGAAGGGCGGGGGCCCTGCTCTACCCCTCCCAGGGCCTTCTAAGAACATGCGCCCCTCCATCCGCAAAATGCTCCCTCATCTACCCTTCTTGTCTGAGATGATGCCAGCAGCTACAGCTAATAATCTTTTTAAATTTGTGATTCAGGGAATTTCAATAGAAGTCACCAGATAGGAGATAATTTCTTAAAAGTGTTAGACTTCACGTATATGTTATCTATGGATAGGTAGATAGAACAGATGATTAGACAGAGAGGCAGAGGATGGATGAATGGATGGATGGATGGATGGAGTTTCTTTTGCTGTAACTTTCCTGTTATAGAAGTTAGGTTTCTCCTGGTAGCAGAGACAGCAGGGAAGTGGATGATGTTGCTGTAGCTTCATGTGCTTCCATACATGCCATCTTGCTGACGCTCACAAGGCAGAAATGTTATTAGGTCAATTCTTGTGTGTATGGTGTCTGTGGTGATCACAGGGATAATAATCCCTAACTACCTCTATCCCCAGAGAGGTAATCATGTTCTGAAAAAGGAAGCGAGGCCTGCAAGGCCCACCTTGCCCCTCTCCTCCAGCCCCTCCCCTCCCCTCCTGCATCTGCCTGCAGCTGCTGCTCTGCAGCTCTCTCTCCCGGGAACATCAATTTTAATTGCTGTACGCCAGGCCTCTGAACATCCATAAAGCACCGCCTGTATAGCTGTGTCTGTGATGAGTTCTGGTTCAGAACAGAGTAAACTGGGGGGCTGGGGGTGATGGGGACATGGGCCTGCTGTCTTAGAGAGTCCTCACAAGAACAGAGGAAAGCAAACAGCAGCAGAAGTAGGAATGAACAGAAAGTTACAATGGGGTCAAAGGACATGATTTATTTTTAAAGATTGTCTCTGGGCAGGAAGCTATAAAAATTCCCGGTACAGTTTAAACCAAGCTGCCAGTGTGCATTGCATTTCCTTCCCTGCCTTCTCTTGGGTTTTCTGCAGCCTTGTCCCCGTGGGATAGCCGAGTCTGAAATCTGCAAGGCAGACTTGCAAGCTAAAGACCTAGGGACCCAGGGAAGAGTTGCTGGTGCAGTCTTGAGTGTGAAAGAAGATTGCAGGCAGAATTCCCCCTTCCTTGGGGGATTTCCTTGTTCCTAAAACCTTCAACTGATCGGATGAGGCATAATGGTGGGTGATGTCTTTTACTCAAAGCCTACAGATTTAAAAGTTAACCATAGGCAGTCTAAAAACTGCCTTCATAGCAACATCTAGACTAACGTTTGACCTAGCCACACACTGGCCAGGACGCTGAAAACAGACCATCGTTGCAGCCCTAACATGTGACCTAGCAGGACAGGACTGGGTCTGCAGCAGCTGAGATACAGGCAATTGCCTCTAGAGACTTGCTCCGCAATGGCCTAGACTTGGGGAACCCATGCTAAGTGGGGCTTTCTGCCTTCACATGACTTCTTCTCTCCCACCTAGTTCAAGCCTGGTCTAAAACTACACTTCTGTTGGAGCCCCCAACTTCCTCCTCAAGTGATCCTAATGCCTATGTGGGGTTGTTGGCCTCTACCTTGAATTCAAAGTCAGGAGGATTGACTTAGACCCTCCAAGTAGGTCTAGGCCAAAAATAACTGAAGCTCCATTGTGGGAGCCTGGGGTTATTCTGGGATGAAAGGGTCTGACTTTGTCTCAACAGCTAAGTAAACAAAATGCGATGGGCTGACCACTCCTCTGGAAATGGGTCACCTAGTCCGTTATATCACTGACAAATATCTCTTAAGCACTTACAATCCTAGGCCTCAGGCCCCTTATTAGTCGAATGAGAAGGTTGGCTCCAGTGATACTTATGGTCTCTTCTGGCTCTGAGACTCTTTGATTCCATTAGTCCATGGGCATGCTGACTCCAACCAGAGGATGTCCCAGCCAACCCACAAAATTGGCCAGGTGCCCAGCGATAGACTTGCCCTTTATCTTATCAGCCAGAATTGGAACACAAGCCCAGCCCTAGGTTAGTCCTGATGAAGGGAAAAGGAGTTCCTATCAGGGTTCATCTCTTGGGTCCTCTGTGACATCTGACTGAGGAAGGGAGAAAATGGCTCACAGGGTGAAAAAAATATATACATGTGCACACATATAGAATTTAATATAGATGATTTCCACATAAATATTTATATATTATATTATATATAATACATAATACCTACATCTGTTACTTTTTACATATAAATAATACATCACTACATATTATATATAATTATATATACATGTAAGTGTTTTAAGAACACTGTAATAAATAGGCTAACTAAGGCCAGTGTTCAGGTCCTCATCTCCATCTTTCCTTGTGTCTATTTGGTATTAGTTGGGACACTAACTAGAGACCGTGGCTTTTTTCCCTCCTCTGTATAAACAGCAATGGCGAGGATGGACGGCATCTCTAGGCATCTGTCCCAGATGGGGTAGAAGTGTCTTACTGCAGGACACTAACATTTCATGGGCTCTGGCAATGCCCATCCTTATCTCTGAATGCCGCGCTGGTTCCTACAGTCCCGCAGGGTCAGACTGGCAAGGTCAGACTAATTAAATTAATAGAGAGAGCACAGGCTTCCAAAGTGAAGGTAGCTCAGCCAGGCTTTCCGCTTTGGCCTGGAGACATTTGACAAATCACCAGGTCGCCCCACTTTCCTCCCCTTTGAGATGGGGACAATAATGGCTACATCACAGGGCTGTTGAAAGGACTAAATGAGAGAAAACACATTAAGCACTTAGCACAGTGTCCGTCCTATAGTAACTGCTTTAGAAATATTGAAGTTAAAATTATAGTCTTACTTCCCTAAATGGATTGTAAGATGAAGCAAAGACTCGATCTAAGACCTAGTTTGTATTTTTTCTTTGCTGACAGTACCCCTTGTCGCCCACCTAGCACAATGTATCAGATGTCCATTAAGAATGTCTATGTAGGGCCCCCCTGGTGGCCTAGGAGTTAAGTCTCAGCACTGTCACTTCAGAGGCCTGAGTTCAATCCCCAGCCAGGGAGCTAACCCACATATGGCACAGCAGACCTCTCCTGTCTTGCCCACTGCTCCCTTTAACAGTGTATTTCAGTCAATCTGCCTGTTCTGCTCCCCACTCTGCCTCTGGGGAATCCTCTCACCTCACCCTCTACTCCCCGTACCTCTACACCCCAGTTCTTCTACACACACACACACACAAAAGAATATGTCGATTAAGAATGAACGTGTGCTGCTTCACACACCCATGACTACAATATCAAAGAGAAAATACCCGAAAGAATGAAAGCAGGGACTCAAACAGATATTTATATGCCTGTATTCATAATTCACAGCAGCATTACTCACAATGGTCAAATGGCAAAAACAATCCAAGCTGATATATAAACACACATATATATGCATATTGCTCAGCCTTAAGATGGAAAGAATTTTGGCACCTGCTACAACATGGATGAAATTTAAGGACATCATGCTGGGTAAATAAGCCAGCACAAGAAAGGCAAATATTGGATGATTCCACTTATATGCAGTACCTGGAGTAGTCAGATTCACAGGAGAGAAAATAAAATGTTGGTGGCCAGAGGCTGAGGAGGGGAGAATAAGGAGGTGTTTCTACGGGGAGAGAACCTCGGTTTTGTAAGCTGCTCACGTGGGTGGGAGCTTCATGTCAGTGTAGCTCAGTAGCTCTACTGAGCTACACTGAAAGAAATGGTTAAGATGGTAGATTCTATGCTATGAGTATTTTTCAGTGATTTAAAAAATGTTTAAATGAATGAATGTCCTGATACATGTTTCAACGTGAACAAACCTTGAAAACTTTAGACTAAGTGAAAAAGTCTGTAAAAAAAAAAAAAAAAGCCACATAATTATATGGCTTATTTTATATGAAAAGCCCAGAGGTAGCAAATCCAGAGACCAAAGGTAGATTCATAGTTACCAGGGATTGTTGAGGGAGAGGGAACCGAAAGTGACTGTAATGGTACAAGTTTCCTTTTGAAGGTGGTGAAAATATTCTAAAATCGGATACTAGTGATTCTAACCCCATGAATACACTAAGCATGACTGATTTTTATACTATAAAATGGTGACATAGTATGTGAGTTATACGTCAATAAAACTGTTATTAAAACAAAGACTGAACGAATAAGATTCTAATTATATCCAGATCACTGAAGTTGTTTTAATTCAGTGACAATTCCAGCAGAAGGGAAGTTTGTCATGAATAATTTGGTTTAGAAATAAAAGCAGCAAGAGGTTCAATTAGGCACTGAAGTCCCAGCAACTTTTGAGATTTGTTGGCCAATGGCCTGGCAAGGGCTTCTAGAAGCACTGTACTCTGGCAATTGACCACAGGACCCTCATCTCCCTGGAGCTACAGGATTGTCTAACCATGCAGTCCTTCAGACCCTAGGACTAGATAGAATGTCTATTCCCCCAGAAGCACCCTACTGGGAATTCAGTTTACTACTTGCCATTATAATGATGTAATTGCATGCTACTCATTGAGAATGTGCAAAACATTGAGAGTGTAAACAAACAGCTGGTGAGCAACCTCCTTGCAAAATGTTAAAGGCAAACTCGAAAGATTTTAAATCAGTTTTGCAAACCTGATGCAATCATCCTGAACGCGCACCAGAGCATATGTGCCTGCTCAGAAGCCACAGTGACACATTCTGTAAGATGGCACTTTGTCAGAATCATTCACAAGAGAAAACCCAAAGGCAATGATGAGCCAGAAAGTGGAATTACGATTCACTGGGAGACCTTTATTCCCATCAATGATCCAAACTTTTCATGCTTCAAAATACCTTCTGGCCTCCGAGTGCATTTTCATACAGCATGTAAATTTCAGATCGCTTCTCCTGAAACACCTTCCTCACCCTCCCAAGAGGCACCTACAAGACTTGTTCAGGAGCCTGTGGTCTAATGGGCTGACATGAAGAGTGACATCCGGCTCCCAAATCACCAGCCTGTATGCACCGGTACCTGCTGCTAAATTTCTAACAAACTGAATGGATTTCTAGAATTGGGATCTTTAAAAAACAACAAAATTAAGTATTTGAAAATTGCCAAAATTGCCAAAACATCCCTACATCCCTATGGCTGGAATACACACACACACGCACACGCACATGCACACGCACACACACACACAGAGTCACTATTCTGATTCCAGATGCTCTGGAAGGTTTAATTCCGGACAGATGACATGTGGCTCCCACCCATGTGAGCACAGCATAATATTTTAAAGCTTTAACTCATCTTTTTTCCAAGTATTTGTTCTCTTTTTTTTTATTTTTTTTTAAAAGATTTATTTATTTATACATACAAGCTGGGGTACAGACCAGAGGTGTGGGGCGGTGAGAGGGTTCACCTGAGACAGAGCGGGGGGAAGAACAGGCAGATCAGAAATACACTGCTGAGGGGAGCAGGGGGCGAGGCAGGAGAGGTCTGCCGCACCATGTGGGATTCTCCCCGGCCGGGCGTCGAACTCACATTGCTGCTGCCGACAGCTCCACAGCACAGCGCTTAACCGCTGCGCCACCAGGGAGGCCCAGTATTTGTTCTCTTTAACCGATTTCCTATTTCCAGCAGATCATCCGTTTTCTGTCCATTGTCATTTGGATGGTATATAAGAGGATGGAAAGCTAAAGAGAGGAAAAGCAAGTGAGGCAGAAAGATTTTGTCCCTGCCTGTGGTTTCCAAAGCCTAAAGCCCCTAGTGTAATGAAGAGGTACTGGACAGAAAGAAAACATTTCATGCTAGGTGAAAGGAGGGACAGATGTCACAAAGGTTGAGAAACTGAGATTCTGTGCCCTAATTGCTGCAGAGAAGAAGCACCTGCCTCAGAGACATTCCTAAGCCCTCAAAACTAGGCCTGGAAATTATGGAGGATCTTCAAAATACTAAAACTGGAGCTACCACATGAGCCAACAATTCCACTCCTAGGCATCTACTAAAAAAATACAAAAACACTAATTTGAAAGGAAACCCGCAACCCTCTGTTTATTGCAGCAGTATTTACAATAGCTGGGATATGGAAATAACCTAAATTCTCTAAAACAGATGAGTGGCTCAAGAAGATGTGATATATACACACAAGAGAATGTTACTTAGTGATCAAAAAAGATAAACTGCCATTTGTAGCTACATGGATGGAGCTGGAAGGGATTATGCTAAGCGAAATAGGTCAGAAAGAAAAAGAAAAATATTGAATGTTTTCACTTATAGATGGAATATAAGGAAACCAAAATAAGGGTCAGGAAAAAGACAAAACGTGCAGGCAGACCATAAATCTGAAGCATACAGCAGGAGAGGGGGAAGAAGAGGGCCCAAAACATGGACAGGAAGAGCACAAGGGACTACAGTGACGGTGTAAGGGTACTGTGTTGGTGGGAAAATTAGGGGGACTACACCTGAGGGGAGAAATCAAATACTGTACAAAAATGAACAATGTAAAAATATTTTAATTAATTAATTAAAAAAAATAAATGAACCCCCTAGGCAGGGAACAGCATGGGGAGGGCCGTGAGGCTAGAGGGACAGGAGTGAGGAGCGGGCCAGCAGCGACCTCGTGGTCAGTCCATTGGAGGGACAGTGTTGGCCGACACGTATGTGGACAGATTAGCTGAAGATCAAATGGGCTTTCACGGTCACCATTCTCACGCCTTCATGCTCTCCGGCCCTGTGGATGTAGTTAAATTCAAATAAATTGTGCGCACCAGTAGAGGGGGCAGGATCTTGAGTGTAAAGCCCCAGTGGATTGGGTACCTGAAATCATGTTGCTCCAGAAGATAAAGAAAGCTGGACTGTGGACTTAAAACTCCACCAGCAACACAGGAAGGCTGGCAGGACTTTCCCGGGAGAGCAGCCCCTGAGCGTCCTCCTCAGAAACCCCTCACCTGGCACCTTTCATTCAACAGCTCCTCTCACCACTACCCCCAAGTTTTCTCCCTAGAATCCCTTGCTCTTGCTTTTGCCTAGAAAAATCTTAGATCCGCCCCCCCTCATTCAACAGCTCCTCTCACCACTACCTCCAACATTTCTCCTCAGAATCCCTTGCTCTTGCCTAGAAAAATCTTAGTTTCCGCTCTCTTCTTCCCTCCCTCCCTCCCTCCCTC
>PVIJ01016380.1:0-32947 GCA_004024925.1 Scalopus aquaticus
AATAAAAAAAAATGGAAAAAAAAAAAAAGAAAAAAAGAAATACACTGCTGAGGGGAGCAGCGGGCAAGGCAGGAGAGGTCTGCCGCGCCATGTGGGATTCTCCCAGGCCGGGCGTCGAACTCGTGTCGCTGCTGCCGACAGCTCCACAGCTGCGCTGCGCTGCGCCACCGGGGAGGCCCTTTCTCTGTATTTTCAATGTGGATTATTTCCGTTGATCTTTCTTTAGTATTCATTGAATCTTCTGCTCTTAGCAATATGCTAATAAGCAGTGAATTTTTCATTTCAGATATTTCTCATTGTGGCTTGTTTCTTTTCTGGATGCTGCACCCCATCCCTGTCCCTGCTTTCCTGCTCTTCTCATGTTTATGAAACTGCAGCATTCTGCTTGAGCGCTAGCTCATACTGTGTGGCGTGGGAGTGTCCTTTACTAGAAGGCCTTGTACCTTGACTTACATCCCCTCAAGTTTCCTTTTTTCAAGGATTGGTTTTCCTCATTGTACCAGCTTTTAGTGGTTCTGCAGTGCTTTCAAATATGTTTTTTTCTTTTATCAAGGGTTCATACTTGTTATTTGCAGATGATTATCTATATACAAGTTACCCTGTTGTTACTACAAGTGAAGCCTCATTTTTTGTTTCTCAGTTTATACCATGCTATTTGATACCTCTCTGCTTTTGTACATTTTTCATTTGTCTGGAATACTGCTCCTTTTACCATCTCCTGCCTTTAAATAGCATGCTCCTGATCATCTGCCAGAAGTACGTTTTTGTAGGATTTTCCTTTTGCTTCTCATCCCTTTGGCTAGCATTGGTTTCATGAAGGTCTGAGACCCTATACATAGTTCATACACTTTTTTAGATGACTCTTTTTGAAGGCAGGGATTACATTATTTTGTACACATATCTGTTACTATAACAATAGTTGTAAAATGATTGTATCTTATTATTCTTTCAGTCCTTAGAGATACTTTTCCTTTAAAGTGCTTTAAGGCATTTAACATTTTTTGACTGGTAGACAAGTCAGGTTGGTTCTTTGCTTTCCCTTCCCCTCCCTCAAAAATCCTGTTAAAAGCTTTAAGTTTATAGTTACTTTATTACTTTCTAGAAATGTCATTTTTTCCCTACCCTTTTGGCACTGTTTTTATTAGATATTTCTCATGTTTGAAAAGAAGAAAGTGTGTGTGTGTGTGTGTGTGTGTGTGTGTGTGTGTGTGTGTGTGTGTGTATTTAAATTTTAGGAAAACAAAACACTTTGAATATAGGTGATTTTGATTACATATTAGGTGACATTTGACATTTACTGTAAAAACTTGATTTTTGTTAAGAATTAATTAATATTGGAAATAGAACTCCTCCCTTTGAAAATTAATTGTGATTACTTGCTACTGAAATTATTTGAATTAGGGCGTCCGTGTGATGAGAGGCTTAGTAAAATATCTTCAGAATTTTCTGATTTTGGAGAATTAATTTTTTAAAAAGTCCTTTTGTAAGAAATAATTAATACTTAAAGGAAAACTTCACTTATTTTGCTTCAGGAACTTGAGTTTCATTTCTAGTCTTTAACATTACAAAGTTAACATTCAACTTTGTATCATTTTAATATTTTTTATTTTACTTTTCACAGGTTTCGATATATTATCCTGAAACAGAAGTTTTTAGAAGCTTTATGTGTTAACAATGCAATGTCAGCAGAAGATGAACCTCAGCATGTAAGATTTTTATTCCTGAAGGTTTGCGCCATAGTCTTGTTTCAGTCGTAAGTGTAATATTGATTAAGAAAAAAGATTAGTATCATGAGTTTCAGTGTCTTTGTGAGGTAAGATGGGACAAAATTTGCTCTTTTGCAAAAGTAGTGCTTTCAGTCTATAGTGCCTCTAAATTTGTTCTGTGATTTAGGCAAAGGTGATATATGAATGGATGATTGGTAGGCGATGTGTGCTCATTTATTATTTAAGGTGATTTACATAGCAATAGATGTTTAACTTGATGAATCTCTATCATTGCTTCTTTTCTTATACTGCAAGTGGATTATTACGCTTACTCCTCTTTCTGTCCTTTTAGTATTTTCTATGATCCAGTGGTTATTTTTTGATAAAGTTTTTCTATCTTTATGACAACTTAAATTTAATGATATTAAATTCTTTTTGATTAGAGCATTATTTAAAAAAAAATTTTTTTTAAGATTTATTTATTTATGGGGCCTCCCCGGTGGCGCAGCGGTTAAGCGCTGCGCTGTGGAGCTGTCGGCAGCAGTGACGCGAGTTCGACGCCCGGCCGGGGAGAATCCCACATGGCGCGGCAGACCTCTCCTGCCTCGCCCGCTGCTCCCCTCAGCAGTGTATTTCTGATCTGCCTGTTCTGCTACCCGCTCCGTCTCTGGTGAACCCTCTCGCCGCCCCACACCTCTGGTCTGTACCCTGGCTTGTATGTATAAATAAAAAATAAATCTTAAAAAAAAAAGATTTATTTATTTATACATACAAGCTGGGGTACAGACCAGAGGCGGGGGGTGGCGAGAGGGTTCACCAGAGACAGAGTGGGGAGCAGAACAGGCAGATCAGAAACACACTGCTGAGGGGAGCAGCGGGCGAGGCAGGAGAGGTCTGCCGCACCATGTGGGATTCTCCACAGCTGGGCATCGAACTCACATCGTGCGTTGCTGACAGCTCCACAGCTCAGTGCTCAACTGCCACCAGGGAGGCCCTAGAGCATTATTTTAAAATTTTATTATTAACTTTGTTATAACCACAACTGAGGAAAGTTTTAAGTGTCAATAAGTGTTCACTGAAGTAAACCAAAAGAATATTACAGTGGGAACATTCATATATAATACAGAAATGCTGCCAGGTGATGATGTTCAAAGGTGGGGAAAAAACACTGGAATGTTAAGTCAAAAGACCTGATTCTTCTTGTCACTGTCTAACTGGATTAACTTGTTAAATCTGTTAAACTTGTTAAATCCCTCATTTTTCACCATATATAAGATGTAGAGATTGGACTATGTAAGCACTAAGGTTCCTTACATCATTAAAAGCTTATGATTCTAAGATGGTATTCACTGTACAAGTTATTGTAACTTGTCTCTCAGCTGAGTTTCCTTTTGTCTTCCTATTTTTGTAGTAAGTGAGCTATAGATGTTCTCTTTTCTTGATTTGCTTTCTTTTCCCACACAAGTTGGTCCTAAGGCAGGTTTGAGTTTAGGAATCATTCTTTTGTTTTTGAAATAGTTTATGAAAGTTTGTAAAATATCTTTGTGTTTGAATAAAATATTCTCCTTGACTTCATATCTCAGAGCATGTCTCTTGATAGTGATCACATATTTTTCTTACAGTTGGAATTTACCATGCAAGAAGCTGTGCAATGTTTACATGCCCTAGAAGAGTACTGTCCTTCTAAAGATGATTATAGCAAGCTTTGTTTGCTTTTGACTTTGCCTCGGCTGACCAATCACGCTGAATTTAAGGACTGGAATCCCAGCACTGCACGAGTTCACTGTTTTGAGGAGGCTTGTGTCATGGTTGCCGAATTCATCCCTGCCGATAGGAAGCTAAGTGAGGCTGGTTTTAAAGCAAGTAATAATCGTTTATTTCAGCTTGTGATGAAGGGCCTGCTTTATGAATGTTGTGTAGAATTTTGTCAAAGTAAAGCTACTGGAGAAGAAATTACAGAAAGTGAAGTGCTTCTTGGCATCGACCTCTTATGTGGTAATGGTTGTGATGATTTGGATCTGAGTTTATTGTCATGGCTTCAGAACCTCCCATCTTCTGTCTTCTCTTGTGCTTTTGAACAGAAAATGCTCAATATTCATGTTGACAAACTTCTGAAACCCACAAAAGCTGCATATGCTGATCTTTTGACTCCTCTTATCAGCAAACTTTCTCCCTATCCATCGTCTCCTATGAGAAGGCCCCAGTCAGCAGATGCCTATATGACCCGCTCTCTGAATCCTGCTCTGGATGGCCTCACTTGTGGACTAACCAGTCACGATAAGAGAATTTCAGACCTTGGAAACAAAACTTCTCCAATGTCACACTCCTTCGCTAACTTCCATTATCCAGGGGTTCAAAACCTCAGCAGAAGCCTCATGCTTGAGAATACAGAATGTCACAGTATTTATGAAGAATCCCCTGAACGGTAAGTATTTGCTCTTAAAAATTAGAAGATCCTCACATGTGTGAGATAATTTAATTAGCGTGTGTGCTTTTTTAATGTTCAAGTTTTTCTAGTTGAGAGTTAGTCCTTAAAATTTTGCAGAAGTTTTTGAAATTAAAAAAATAAAATTTAATTGAGGTAACATTAGTAGTAATACATGTGTCATTAGCTGAGCAATAGTAGTAACCCGGAAATCCTGTGTCATGTCCCTGAAACTGGAAAATTTGGAAGGCAAAGTGGTAAGGAATAATGAATAGAACATGGTCTTTGGAGTCAAACTTGGGTGTGAACGATAACTTTGCTATTTACTAGCTGTGTGACCTTGGATAGTTACTTAATCTTTCTGAACCTTAATTACCCTCTCTATAAAAGAAAGTGTCGACTTCCTAAGTGAGATAAAGATCCTAGCAGAGTGGCAAATATGTGATTGTTGATTAATAAATATAAATTTCTTCCCTTTGGAGCTCATGCCCTTGGTAAGTACAGTTTGTCAAAGGGAATGCTAGTAAAATACTATGGGACAGTTACCATACTATGGATAAAATATGAAAAAACTTAATTGGAGAATGATTACCTTGTTCGAAAAAAAATATTTTAAATGTAATTTTAAAATATTGAGAAGCCCAATTAGATTAATTATAATAAAGATGCCACTTGAAGAGACCCATACTTGTAATACATTTTTGAAGTAGGTATTTTAGTGTGTACTCATGCTAACACCATGCTGCATGCTGGTCATCAATATTGAGTTACTGTGGTAAAAATAAGAGGAAACATAAAGGTTTATAAAGGAGAGTGTGGATTTGAAGAATACCTTTTCACTTAAACAAAAATAAACTCAAAAGATAAATCAGTTAAAATATGTAAGCTTTGGCTATTCCATGTAATGGCCTCAAAATTAAATGGTGACCAAAGTATTCTCAGGCATGGGCCAGCATTGCATTTGGAGTCTGAAGATCCATATCAATCCCTAGTTTTATTTATTAGTCATTCAGTTTTAGGAAAATCACTTGTTTTTTTGAGTCTATTTTTTCATCTGTGAAATGGGAGTTGGAACCTCTTACACAGGTTATTGTGCAAGTTAAATGAGATAATGTGTATGAAAGTGAAATATAAATTGAAAAATTAAATCAAATGTTATTTTTTGAAGATTGTTTTAGTCTATATAGTTAATGCCATCTACATATTCTATTTTATGGACACAAAATGGGGCTTTATATGGTCATTGGCTGCTTACAGCTCTGTCTGGCAACCGAAATTCTTCCCAGGTCTTTCTACTTCTTGCTTTGGGTGCCCCTTACTTAATAATCTGGTATTCTTCTCTTAAAAGCACATTCTATTTAAAAAGAAAAAAAAAACTCACTTTTACATAGTGTACATAATAGAAGAAAGGAAAAAAATCAGTTTTGTACATTTGATAAACTAATGTGAGTTAATGAATAGCTGTGAATAATATTCACGTGAGTATTATTTGTAGGAATAATATGATACATGTTTATTGTTTCAAATTAAAATTTCTCCAGCTAAAATATATTTTCCTTCACCCTCGCCTCTTCCTTTTTTGTTTTTTTGTACCTTTCTGAAAGAAGTGATACACCTGTTGAGACACAGAGGCCTTTTAGTAGTGAAGTCCAGGGCCAGAGTTCAGTTTCAGAAAAAGAGCCTGCAAATGGAGCACAGGATCCAGGACCAGCTAAGCAAGAAAAAAACGAGGTAATATTTGTTAGATATATTGTCTTTTAGAGTTACTCTCCTTATAAGAGGTAATTGCATTGCTTGCATAGAATTTAAAAGGAATTTTCTGATATTTGAGAGTAGGAGAGAAAATATCTAGATTTTCATATGACTAACTTATTTTCTCCCCTCTTCCTAAAGAATATATGGAGTTTTTAGTTGTAGTTGTATATTTTGGAGCATTTAAAAAGGTTATTAATCTGAAGGACTACAGTTGAAATATTAATATTACACATTTCAGGGCTCAAGTAATTGCACATTATATGTACACAGTTTGTATTTTTCATATATATATACCCTGTATTTTACTAACTAGATTTAATGAATACTAAATGAATGACCTTTATAATATAGTATAATAATATTTTCAACTAAGCCTTTGGAATTCTTTTTTTTTTTTGTGGTGTTTAGAAAGGAAATTGTATTGTGAAGTAATGTGTAAATTTTATCTAGTAATTGAATAAGAGTTTCTTTTCAACTAAATATGAAAAATGAAGTAGAAAAAGTATTATTGAAAGTAAATACACATATGCACCAAACTATAGAACCCCAAAATACATGAAGCAAGCATTGTCATAAGGGAGAAATAGATAGTTCTTTAATAATAGATGGATACTCCAATGCCTCTTATAATAATGGGCAGAGCATCTAAACAGAAGGTCAATAAAAGGATATAGAGGACTTGAATAGCTCTATAAGCCAACTAGATGTAATAGACATCTATACAATGCTGCACCCAATAGCAGAATGCTACATCATCACACTAAGTGAAATAAACCCAATATGACAAATATTGTATGATTCCATTTATATATGAGCTATCTAGAATAGGCAATATCATGGAGACAGAAAATAGAATAGAGGTTACCATGGGTTTGGGGGAGGGAGAAGTAGGGAGGTATTTAATGCTTACAGAGTTTCTATTTGGGGTAATGAGCAAGTTTTAGAAATGATGATGATTATACAATATTGTGACTATAACTATAATGCCACTTAAAAATGACAAATTTTGTATTTACCACAATAAACATTTTTAAAGGACCTAGAAATAATTATTTCTCAAAGTAACTGCTTTAAGCTATTAATAAAGGAGGATTGGTACTATATCCTGGAAAAGAAAGATTTAACAGCTTTGATTAGCTATGCAGAACTCTTGTTTAAGCTTATTGTCAATGTTGGCCAATTTTAGAGATGATTGATTTATTTCAGGGTAATCCCAGTGCACCTGGTCTATGTAATATGACCAGACTCCAACTTGGCAGGAGAATCTTTGCCAGTGTTAGAATTCTGAGTCCTATAAACTTGAATGTTACACAGTTCTTTTAGAAGGGTGAAGTAGCAATTTGAGATTGTTGAGCTTAACACCCCTTTATTCCGCTTCTTGTGAAAGACCATTTGAATCTTGTATTAAAATGGTTTTTTGAGGGAAATTTTATGTTTCTCTCTAGAGCAACCTATTAAACCATTTACATGCATAAGTTAAGTGTATTGGACAGGGTTAATACTCTGTTTGTTAAATATCCTTGCAATTCCTCACTAAGTATCTTTTCTCAAGTAATATACATAGATTTGCATCAGTCTTTATCCCCATTCATTTTCTCTCTCCTATTATCGCTGTGATTTGTTTAGTCAGAGGTTCAGAGGAACCTCTGCCTATGGAATAAATCTACTTGACTATTAAAACTCATGGACAGTCAGTATATTATTTTTCAAAGATCAGTATGTTAAGTATTTCCTAATTGTTAAGTAGCTATTTTATTTGTATTCAGCATTTATAGAAGTTACTATTGAGTAAGGACATAAATCCAATCATAGTCTACTCAAATATATTATTTTTTATTATTTTTAAGCTTCGAGATTCCACAGAACAATTTCAAGAATATTATCGGCAAAGATTACGCTATCAACAACATTTAGAACAGAAGGAGCAACAGCGGCAAATATACCAGCAGATGCTGCTTGAAGGAGGTGTCAATCAGGAAGATGGTCCTGATCAGCAGCAGAATCTTACTGAGCAATTCCTTAATAGGTTGGTCTTTTAGTCACTTTGTAAAATGTAAGGGATTATATGAATACTTAAAAGCATGTTACAGCTGCTGCTTTCCATGTTTGAAATTTTAAGGCTTTTTAACTGTTTCGGAGTTAACATATTTTCTAGTCAAAGCTTTCTGAGGGCTGATCTAATTTTTTTTCATTTTAAACATTCGTTCACTTAGCAGCACAGGAGCAGGAGAATGTAGTGCTCCGAAGCACAGGCTGGAAGTGGACTGCCAGGTAGATCCAGCTCTGTTTCAGAGTAGCTGAGCACATTTCAGAGTAGCTGAGGAGTTATTTAGCTTCTCTGCCTTTTTCTTGGTCTACTTCACAGGGTGACCATGAATATTAAATGAATATAAAGTATTAGAACAGTGCTTGACACATAGTAAGCACTATATTAAGTGTTAGCTATTATTTTTATTGTTATTTTTGAATATTGTTCAGATTCTTTTGAATTCAATATATTTTTGTGTTTTTTTATAATTTCTGCCAAAACTGTATAAACTCACATTATTTTTAGTTATAGAAGGTGTGTGTGTGTGTGTGTGTGTGTGTGTGTGTGTGTGTGTGTATCCTTTTTTTTTAAATCAGTAAACCAGAATATGTGTATTTAAGTGAGCAAGGGTTGTTGGAAGATTAAGTGAGTTTATATAAAATAGGAAGTGTGCCACTTATGCTGGCTGTTGTAATATAGTCTTTACTTAATTCTTTACTTAGTTCAAAAATATTGGAAGTAATTTGTTTGACACTCTGAGGTTTGTGGAAGTCTGTGAACCTGTAATTGACCCTATAGTCAAATCTTAATTCAAGGAATGTTTATAGTGGCAATCTAAAAAGTCTGAGTAGACCTCTGAACTTTCAGTTTGAGGATCGTTTTTTTTTTTGGTCTCATCACCTCCAATAAAAGGCTTATCAGAATTAACCTAATTTGATGAATTAGAATTAACCACTTTTGGTTCTTGCATGTCTTATTCATGTACATAAAAATTGTGGCTTGCAATTTGAGTTCCTAACCATTTTATTTTTCAGTGAAAGCAGATATTGAGTGTTAATTAGAAGATAATGTGGCAAGGTTCTGTGACCTTAGTAATTGTAGGGATGTACTTCCTCAGGAAAAAAGTTAAACTATTCAGGATGGTTTATCCTTTCTTTAAAGACAATCATAAACTAGAATTCAAGATCTTTCTTACACCTTAGGTTCCGCTTAGAGCATACTTATTGTTTATCAGATGTTCTCAAATTTTTTTTTGAGATCATAGTTTAAAATTACATTAAAAGGTTAAAGTACATTATAAAAATCCATGGGATAACCAGGTATATATATTGTGAGTATGAATGAATGTTTAGCCTAAGCTTTTAAGTAAATTAGTTTCACATGAATTTTCCATTGTTCTCTTAATCTTTTCTTATCCTGTTTTCTAGCCCTTTAATATAATACTTTATTATATCCTTTCTTCCACACCCTTAGTTTTACATATCTGAAGCCTGTCCTAGACTTCAAAGTACTTAATACCAAGAACAAATTGAATAGAGATGGGATTTATAAATTGAAATATGTAGTTTAAAGTTTATGTTCAGCATAGTTTCCAGATTTAAATTTTGTTTCTTCCTTCTAAGCACCATTGAAAAGAGGAGTCATAGAGATACAGAAATAAGATCTTATTGAAAATATCAACAACATAATGGAATTTTAACTATATGACTGCTTTATATCTCCTGATATTTTTGTTTCTATTCATACTAATAGTTGCCACAACTGACTTGGTACTTAGAGGTATATTCTGTGCTTCCCTGTCCTCCCCACTTTTAGAGTCAAATGACACACACACATTTTAATGTAGGAAAATTAGAAAATATAATAAACCACAACACTCATTGATAATCACACTCCTGTGTAGTAGTTCTCTCTCATTTTGGATATAGGCTGGGTAGTGACCCTAGACCAATTCTGGGCTAAATCTTGAGAGTTCAGCAGCTTCCTCTGTGTGCTCCTCTGAGCTCAACATAACCACTTGTTTTGTTGTTGAGATATTTTGATAATGGTGACTTTTTTTACTACTTTGGGAAATTAATTTTTAAGTTGAAAGTTAACCAAAGTTATCCAGAAGAAGAAACTATTTTTTTTGGTTTTGTTTTTATATAGTAAAAGATGCTAAATTTTAAAAAATCACTGATTTTCACTATATCTCCTTTACAGTATTGTGCTATAGGAAAATATGTATCTTCTTTCAGTGTCTTGGCTATACCTATATTAGGGTAATTTTTAGTACTGAACTTGCCATAGATGATATATTGTAGATACATGTATTTACTTTCTCAAACTTTCAATCTTTTATAAGTTAGAAATGTGACTTAGTTTTTTTTAAAAAAAACAATTATTTTATTTTATAGGTCCATTCAGAAGCTTGGTGAATTAAATATTGGAATGGATAGCCTTGGTAACGAGGTATCAGTACTCAACCAGCAATGTAATGGGAGCAAAGGCAATGGATCTAATAATTCTTCTGTAACAAGTTTTGCTACACCACCCCAAGATACTAGTCAGAGACTAACACATGATACTTCAAATATCCACACAAGTACTCCACGTAATCCTGGGTCAACAAACCACATACCTTTTCTTGAGGAATCACCTTGTGGAAACCAAATGTAAGTGCTTGGCTTTGTAAAACCTGGAAATATCAGCTTCCTGAAATGAATAGACATTTAAAGTTGCACTTTTCTTTGGAGTCTTACAAATAAAAGTTTTTTTGAGTTTGTTACTTACTAAATTTTTTTCCTAATCTACCTTCATTTACCTATATTCTCTTCTACTGACTTCTAAGTCTCCTAATCTTTAGTCTGCTTACATTTTTCTTTTTACTTTCTCACCACCACCAAGACAATTCTATTTTTTATAAACCATCATACTCAGTGATCATGAAGTTTAATGCTTTATCTTCTCCCTGACTTTCTTTTTTCTTGCTATTGGTATACCTTTCAACAAATAACCTTTAATTCACAGACTTTTAGAGCACAAGAGGTTTTCTAACATGATGGGATGATTGCAGCAAGATAGTGTTGGCAACTCTTTTTTTTTTGACAATTTTTTTTTAAAAGATTTATTTATTTAAGCTGGGGTACAGGCCAGAGGCATGGAGCGGCGAGAAGGCCCACCAGAAACAGAGCGGGGAGCAGAACAGGCAGATCAGAAATACACTGCTGAGGGGAGCAGTGGGCGAGGCAGGAGAGGTCTGCCACGCCATGTGGGAATCTCCCTGGCCGGGCGTCGAACTCATGTCGCCGCTGCCAACAGCTCCACAGCGCAGCACATAACCACTGCGCCACCAGGGAGGCCCAGTGTTGGCAACTCTTGCAACAGCAATTGAAGACCTTCCATACTTAGTTTTCACTACTAGTCAAGGGAATTTTTTTATCTTGCTAACATTAGTAAACAAGTATTTATCTATGCACTGGGAGTAGTTAAGGATCATTTTCTTCATTTGTTCTTAACATTAAACGTCTTTCAGAGTAGTTCATTTAAAAATTCAAAACTTGCTTTTGGCATTTGGATGCTCCTAGGAATTAACCTTACATATCTAGCATCAAAAGCTTGAGTTTTATACTTCAGGACAGAGCATAGCCAATATTTTCTTTTTTTTTTAAAGATTTATTTATTTATGCATACAAGGTGGGGTGTAGACCAGAGATGTGGGGTGGTGAGAAGATTCACTGGAGACAGAGTGGGGAGCAGAATAGGCAGATCGAGTGAAGTACACTGCTGAGAAGAGCAACAGGCAAGGCAGGAGGAGTCTGCTGCACCATGTGGGAATCTCCCTGGCTGGGGATTGAACTCAAGCTGCACTGGCTGTGGATAGCTTCACAGTGCTGCACTTAACTTGTTGCGCCACCAGGGAGGCCCCACCAATATTTTCTTCTTTATTAAAGTTTCTAAAACACTTATTTTGTATACTCCCAAAATTAGTTCTCAGCTTTTAAAATTTAATTTTTATTTTTATCAATTACATGACTTAAGAAACAAATAGCACTTAAAGTCTTGAGAAGCCCATCTCTTACCCATGTTTGTCCATGGTTTCTATTTCTAGTAGGCTCCCATTTTCAATCCAGTTAACTGGGTTAGCTGTCTCTTTTGCTCTCTATCTCCACATTTCTGATTAACCTGCTTTTACTACTATGTTTATTATCCATTGATTCCCTGTCAGTTAGATTTAGCTACCATGTGCATCACCAACAACACACTCACTTTGTTTACCCCTTTTTCCCAGTATGTATTAATTTTTGTTTAAATCGGTATCCACACTGTGACCATGTAAATGTTATTTACAGTTGAGTCATGCAGTGTAATATGATTACGTTTCCTTTTCATACAGCTTTTTGTTTTTCCTGGGGTAACATTAATTGCCTCATTGTTGGTGTGTATGTACAATACATGTATATGTTTAGTTTCCTGAGTCCCTATCACTAAACTATCTACAGATGCTTTGACAGAACTGTGAAATCATAATCTTCTCTCATTACAGTTAAAAAAAAATAAGGTGCTTTCTCTTTTCCATTTTTTCTCTCTGTAGACAGCCCTCTAGGATCACTCCTGTTTCACTTTATATTCATTACTATTTTATTTAGAACTGAAGAGTCCTGCAACTTCCTATCACAGTCCTGGGAATTTCCTTTGCCTCTTCCCTGTATTGATCCCCAGTTTTCAGAATCTCATGTAGTTTCCTGGAAAGAGAGACATCAGAAATGAAGTTTTGGAGTCTACCTCACATTTGATTTGATAATTTTGCT
This sequence comes from Scalopus aquaticus, assembly GCA_004024925.1. Classification (NCBI taxonomy): domain Eukaryota; kingdom Metazoa; phylum Chordata; class Mammalia; order Eulipotyphla; family Talpidae; genus Scalopus; species Scalopus aquaticus. Next base: position 12,706 of record PVIJ01016380.1, read on the forward strand.
GACTTAAGAATTCTAGGATGAAAATCATTTCTCAGAGTTTCAAAAGCATTGTTACATGATCTTTTAGCTTCAGTGGTATTAAGATGTCATTGTGTCCTGATCCTTTATGTAAGCCTACTGATTTTTCTACTTTGGATTTTTTCTCTCATTAATATTCTAAAACTTCATAATATTCTAAACTTCGTCCTGATCCTTTATATAAGCCTACTGATTTTTCTACTTTGGATTTTTTTTTTCTCTCATTAATATTCTAAAACTTCATGATAATATACCTTAGAGGGAGTCTATTTTCTTTTATTATGCTTGATATTTTTGGTGTCTTTTTGCTTGAAATTTAAGTTATAGATAATTGAAAAAAAGTATTAGCAGTTTCCTTACCTCTATTTTCTAGTGATTATTTTTTTTCTACTACCATATTTTTGTTTTCTAAACTTATTTTCTAAGTTTCCTAAAAAATGTTTTAAAATAGATATTGTTCTTGTTTTTTGGATTTCATTATTTCCTCTTCTGTGTGTAAGGATTTTAATTCTATTTTTATAAATTTTGTTTCCTGAATTTCCTTTCTCCTTCCAAATTCCTTTATCTGTTTATTTAATCTGACTTTCATTTAGGAAACTTCCTTCAAGTACTTAGAAATCCTTGTGTGTAAAGAGTGTGACATAAAAAAATATACTGTGTGGGAGGAAAGGGGCTTTAATACTGACCTCACAAGAAAATGAGTAAGTGGAAACATTACTTTATTGTGGGGTCCTCAACTGTCAGTCTCTGTCAGTCTTTTCTCTGGGGCTAGATAATTTTCCTAAAGAGCAATTCAAGTTTTTGCCTGGGATAGGATGAAGCATGGCAACCAGGATTCTGGAACTAAGCAGGCTAAAGGTACTGGATATCTCACTTTAATTTGTGAACTTCTACTTAATCTACTTTTTAGGATGGCTTCTGAGCCCATCCTTACAACTATGCTTGATATCACTGATTCCAAAACTTCTTAACAAATGGCTCCAGAGAAAAACTTTGACTGGAACCAGTGAGGGTGTTTTGCAAAGAAAGATAAATATTAGAGATTGAAAGGATACATTTAATTTCTATTTTGATGTTCAGAGAAATTTCATTTGACTTTCTACTCATACAGCTCATCCGAACATTCTGTCATTAAGCCACCTCTTGGAGATTCTTCAGGGATCCTATCAAGGTCAAGAGGGGAAGAGGTAATACTTTGGAGAAGGAGGTTTCATTGTTTTTTTTAAATAGGTTTGTAATTTTTGCTAAGGGATTCTCAAGTTAAAGAACCATTTTTAGAAGTAACCATTACTATTAGTAAATGCTGGTATTTACCTTCCAGTAGTCTTGAGTTTTCACTGGACTAAGTGAAAAGGTTACTTAAGAAAGCACATGTGAGAATATTTATATTAATGACCAGGCATATGACTTGGCACTATGTACTACTCTCTGAATCCTGTGGTCAATTTGCTTAGGCGTTATTGATGGTGGGCTTCTCATTAATGTGTCTGTTTTTTTTGTTGTTGTTGTTTGTTTGGAACCAGATAGCCTTCCTTAGTAATATACAACTCACTTCCTCTTAATTTTTCTAGTTCAAAATTTCACCCCATAAACAAAGGCATTATTTTAGATGCTTATGGGGGCAAGAAAGTATCATGAATAAAGCTGACCATTTCTGTGATAAGCATACAGGAATGGTAGTCCTTTGCACAAAGAAAAACACTAATCTGTGTTTTTAGCTCTTGATTTTCAACAAAAGCTAGAAGTGTTAATTTTTAAGTAAAATCTAGTTTTAAGTGGCAACAAATTTTTAAAAATTAACGTGTTGGAGGAGAGCAAATCTTCAGTCAGTGAAGAAAAACTTGAATGTTTGAGCAATCTGCGCTTTAAATTTAGTAACGAATAGCAAAAAGCAGAAAAATTGTGCTAATTTGGATTCCACTTCAGAGAATATGTGATAGTAGGTAGTAAACATAAAGTGATAAAGTAAATAATACAGTTCAACTGAATTTAAAATAAAGATGAATTCTTTCCAATTCATTTTTATAGGAAGACATTCATATTTATTCTTTTCACAGGATGACAAGTCAAAAAAACAGTTTGTTTGTATTAATACTCTGGAAGACACACAAGCTGTTAGAGCAGTGGCTTTTCACCCAGGTGGTGGTTTATATGCTGTTGGTTCAAATTCAAAAACTCTGAGAGTATGTGCCTATCCAGAAGTTATTGATCCAAGGTAAGGATAGATGTTTATACTGCCATTCTTTTTTTTTCCCTAAAGATTTATTTTTATTATTTATGCATACAAGAACGGGGGGGGGGTGCAGGCCAGAGGTGCAGGGGTGAGAGGATTCACCAGAGACAGAATGGGGAGCAGAACAGGCAGATCTACTGAAGTACACTGCTGAGGGGAGCAGTGGGCAAGGCAGGAGAGGTCTGCTGTGCCTTGTGGATCAGCTCCCTGGCTGGGGATCGAACTCATGCTACACTGGCTGCGGATAGCTTCATAGTGCTGAGACTTAACCCGTTGCACCACCAGGGAGGCCCTAGGATGAATCTTAAAACATGTACATCTTCACATATAGGCTTGATATGATCATTATACCTAAGAAAATGTCTAGTATCCTAATGGTAGTCTATTTTAAAGCACAGATAAGACTCTACTCCAAAAACCAATGTGTAACTCCCATTAGAGACTAAACTCTTAAGGAACATGAACTTTGTACCTTCATGGCTGTGCCTGCAACTCCTCACTCACGATTTCCACCCAGCTCAGTGTCCGGGATGCTCTGGAGCCTTCACTCTGGCCCCACAGGCTCTGTGTGCGTGGCTAGAATTTGCCCTGCTGTATTTTATCTTCATTAACGCTATTTGCCTACCTTCATCTTTTTCTGTAAAAATTCTCCCTGTCTTTTAAGCCTAGTACTTGTACTGGACTGTAATACTTACACTCGCCTCCCTGTATGTGGGTAGCCGTGACATACCTGCCCCTGCCAGATTTTTAATCCTGGACTCATCTCTTGCCTCCTTTATTTTTCATCTGTCCTTTGTCTCCCCTCAACCCTAGGTAATTACTCATAATGTTTATTAAATGCGTATTGAACTTTTTGAAGTTGATAGCATTACTAGATCTTTTTAAAAATTCATTTCTTTTGATTTCTCATTTAAAATCTGAAAATTAGAAAAGTATCCTGTTCCCTGTGAGGTCTGAAATGAGAGTTAGATTAGTATAATGATGGTTTATGGGTTTACTTTTGGATTTTTAAAAATGCTATAAATTTGTTTAGTCTAGGATTTTGAAAATTGTTGTTAACAGGTCTGGTATCTGTTTTCTCCCTCAAGAATCACCAGAATTTCATATTCATTAACTTTGGCAAGCAAAAAATGGAAATATGTTTCTGTAATTTTCCTTTGTAGTGCACACGATATCCCTAAGCAGCCAGTGGTACGTTTTAAAAGGAATAAACATCATAAAGGATCCATTTACTGTGTGGCCTGGAGTCCTTGTGGACAGTTACTAGCAACAGGATCAAATGACAAATACGTCAAAGTGTTGCCCTTCAACGCAGAGACTTGTAATGCTACAGGTAGGGCTGAGTATTTAAGCAGCCACTTAGGGCGCATCCCTTAGGTTTCCCTCATGTTGTAGCTCTGACCGCTCTATTTATTTAATAAAATCTAGGAATAAGCATTAAGAAGAATTTTTTGGCATTCAAATTGCTTAGTCACATTCAGGAGGCATTATTCTTTTTTAGTTAAGTTTTTACAGGAGGCAAGGTGGCTTCTAAACCTTAGAAAGTTATTGTTAAAGAAAAATACTTTTAAATAACCACCAGAATTTTTTTTAAAGATTTATTTATTTATGCATACAAGAACTGGGGTATAAGCCAGAGGTGTGGGGTGGTGAGAAGATTCACTGAGACAGAGCAGGGAGCAGAACAGGTGGATTCACTGAAAGACACTGCTGAGGGGGAGCAGTGGGGGAGGCAGGAGAGGTCTGCTGCGCCATGTGGAAAGCTCCCGGGCCGGGGATTGAACTCGTGCTGCATTGGCTGCGCATGGCTTCATAGGCTGAGACTTAACCCCTTGCACCACCAGGGAGGCCCCCAACCACCAGAATTTTTTTTTTAAAGATTTATTATTTATACATACAAGCTGGGGTACAGGCCGGAGGCGTGGGTCAGCGAGAGGGTTCACCAGAGACAGAGTGGGGAGCAGAACAGGCAGATCAGAAATACATTGCTGAGGGGAGCAGCGGGCGAAGCAGGAGAGGTCTGCCGCACCATGTGGGATTCTCCCCGGCTGGGCGTCGAACTCGCATCAAGCGCTGCCGACAGCTCCACAGCGCAGTGCTCAACCGCTGCGCCACCAGGGAGGCTCCCAACCACCAGAATTTTTAATACATATCTCGTAAAGAGTATCTGTCTTTTATTTTCTTTAGGGTAAAATACAAGAAAGTAAATCTACATATAGATGTTTTTGGCATGGTGATACTTGAAGTCCTTTGCTCAGTAAAGTGAAATGAACCCATAGCACTCTGCCTTTATTCTTGGTCATGTTTGAGGCAGTTTAGAAATTTCAAATGATCAAATTAAATTGAGCAGCATTTTTTTTTAATTGTTATTGCTGTTTCAGGACCGGATCTGGAATTTAGTATGCATGATGGGACAATTAGAGACTTGGCATTTATGGAAGGCCCGGAAAGTGGTGGGGCTATTTTAATAAGTGCTGGAGCAGGGGACTGTAACATTTATACAACTGACTGTCAAAGAGGACAGGGCCTCCATGCCCTGAGTGGACACACTGGTATGTGACATGGGTCTCAGAGGCTGCTTTTCTTTTTGCCCAATTTGTGCTTTCATCCTTTCCCCTTCCACACCCCCCCACCCTGCATTTTCATTAGGGATATAGTTCATCAAAAGGGATTTCTTCAAGACAGGGAATTTTTATTTCAAAAATTTAAATTGTGAACTTTGGATAGCAACAGAGTAATGATAGCTAACATTTTCCAGTATACTAACTGCTTTATTTACATACATAATTCCTTAATTTAATCATCACAACAATCTTATGAGGCAGGAAGTTTTATCTCTATCTTATACATGAAAAAAGTGAAACTTAAAAGGGCAAAATAATTGATGTAATCTTACGATAAGTGTGGTAGAGCTGAGATACAACCCCAGGTGTGTCCAAAGCTGGTGGTATGACTCCATTATTTTGTGCTTCCTCTGAGGAAAATTTGCTGTGACTTCAAATGATAACTTTTTTTTCCAGAACTAACTATTATGTTCTAAAATACTGAATCACTAAAAAAGATTCAGTATGGCTTTGAGGTATGTTTTACTGAACTTTAATTTCTTGAAAATTGTCAACAGGTGATGTATGTGGAAAATCTACCACATTTGATTTAATATTTAATTAGCCAGAACTTCAAATGCCCAGTAATAAGGACTACTTAGCTTTGAATGTGTTATATAGAACAGTTTTGTTCCATTGATTAACTGAGGATATGGTCTTTCACAGGGCATATTTTAGCACTTTATACCTGGAGTGGCTGGATGATTGCCTCTGGGTCTCAAGATAAGACTGTTAGATTCTGGGATCTTCGAGTACCAAGTTGTGTTCGTGTTGTTGGCACAACCTTCCATGGAACTGGTAGGTTTTTCTGGAATTTAGATGAATTTATATGAGAAAGAAACTTTATAATTGCATTTACCTACTACTTCTCCCCTGCAGACTATATTAAAAATAATAGGAACAACAATAAAATGAATACTTGGCACTTTCTTGATTATGTTAAATTATTTGAGAATACTTTCACTGTTATTTGTAAAAATGATGGTTTAGGAAACTGAAGCCTGATAAGATTAGGTATCTTGATCTAAATTATTCTTTTAACAGGGCCATTTTAGAACTCAGACCTTTAAAAGACATTTTTTTCAAATGTATGCACATGGCAGAAATGGATATTAAACAAAGAGAGTATACTATTTTCCTTCCAGTCCTATTTATTTAAAGGACTAGTTCCTTATTTATTCTTCTGGAAATACAGTATAAATATTTCACCAAAAAGTTTACATATGCCATAATCTCCCTTCTCCTTTAACCGTACCAACACAAAAATGGTTGCACACAAATGTCTTGCTTTTTTAACTTAACAGCACATCTTGAATTGTTTCATGTAGCCTGACACTACTGCTTGTCCTAACAATAGGATATTTAAGAGTCACAGTTTTCTTCTATTGTCTTTATTTTAGACTTTCTTTTCAGTCTTTGAAGTTTTTAATAGCAATTCCTTGGCACTATTTCAAGTGATAAGGCCTGCCTTATGTTCCTAACTTTTAGAGGGCTTTTTTTTATGCTTTATCTATTCTGTACTTTCATGTACCTTTTCCTGTACCTTGATTCAAACCATATATGATTTATTACAGCAAGTTTGAGTCTGAAATATACACACCTATTTTTGTAGTAGGAATTTCTGATCACTGATCTGTTAAAGTTTGCATTGATATCAAAATTAATGTATAACAGTATAAAGAGTCAAACATTTCAATAAAGCTTATTAAGAAAAATAGCACTGCCTTAGGAATCATGCCCTGTCCTCCATCCCCTGCCTCATTTCCCATTTCTCAGAAGCAGCTATTTTTAATTTTTATTGCAGGTTTATTTCATATTTCTAAATTGCATGTCTTTCATAGCCTTTTAGGATCATTGATATTCTTTCCACCATAGACAATGAAAATTTAACTTTCTCATGTCCCTTTGTGATTTCTGCCATCCCTCATCCACTTACATACTTCCCTATCTCCCGTCTTTTTGTTATAGTTCTGTCAATTTTCGTTACATCGGTATTTATTGTTTACATTATACTTAACCACAGAAGTTCTGTTCATATATTTTCTTACATAGCTTTTGTTTTCCTTGGTGGTAATAATTGCTTTTTTGTTTTGTTTTCTTAGTTTCTATACACTTATCACTAATTTATCTCTGAACTTTCTCCTAGCTATCTAAATTACTTCAGCCCCTTTTTGTCCTTTTTAAGACTTCAATTTTGGGGTCATTTTCTCTCTCTTGGCATATTGATGCTTTTTCCTCTACTGAGTCTTTACTTCGCTGTCAGGTATATACAAAAGTTTTATAGAATTGGCAGTGACTGAACATTCCTCTATTAACCTGTCTTCCCTCCCAGCTTTCTTCCTAATTTTTTCCTCCTTTCCTTACTCAGATGTCTCAAAAGTGTTGCCTGTAGACACGTTCCCCGTATGCCCTCCCTCCAGTCTGCATCCTGCAGCCACTGCCCTACCGAGAGCTATGCTTTCAGGACACTGATATTCCTCATGTTGTCAAAGCATGTTTACATCTCATCTTTCTTTGGCCCTCAGCAGCACGTAGCAGCTGACCTCCTCTTCTTTTCTTTTGGGTTTTCTTCTTTTACCTTTTTGGGAAACTACGCCTTGGCTGGCTTTTTCTCCTCTGTGCAGCCTCCAAGTGTTGCATTCCCTAGGACTCAAGGCTACAGTCATCTTCCTTTCTCTATTATTACCTATGCTAAAACTATAGCATATCATTAAGCATATTTATGCATTTCTTCTAACATTTGCTTACGTAATTCTTCCTGACCATATTAGCCTTCTTGTCTTCTCAATCAAAATTTCAAACAAATTATTTTAAAATAATAAATCTGTGTAATACATATAAACCCTTGCCCCTTCCATTTATACTGTTTACTGTTTTCAGGATCGAACTGATGCCCCTTTTCTATGAAGTCTTCCCAGAACATATTGGTTTAGTGCATTGTTCTTCAATCTTATTTTTGTTATTGCCCACACTGAAGAGAAAAACCATATTAAATATTTTCCTAGTAAGAGAAATTAAATATTTATAAGAAATAAGATTGGGGGAGGGGTCAGATTAAATCAACATTGTTGATGTTTAGAGATTTTTTTCAGTCCCTGACAAGCATTTCATGCTCCTTGGGGCATTATTGTTTGAGAATACATGGTCTAGAGTTTGGGCTCCAGCCTGTGAACTCAGAGCTTACTTTCTGTTGTATTCCTGTTGGTAGTAAATCATGTTGCTTTGGGACATTTCCTACACTGTATTCTAAAACATATTTTGTTATTTAACTTATTGTTCCCCCTACTAGACTCTTGTGTTGCATGTGGGAGTATTTGTGGACACCTCCCCAGCAGTGAAAGCTCTGTGATCCTGTCCCAGCAGGTTATTCTCATTACTCACAGAATCTTGCTTCATATCTTGCCCCTAAACAGGACACAAATGTTTGTTGATTGATGTCAGTTTGAATTCTTCCTTAGCTATAAGCTGTATTAAATCCTTAGTGTATGGTTCAGCAAATGTAGTTAGCTATTGAAGTTAAGCTATATTGATTTTTCCATGTTGAAACTTCCATTTCTCCTGCTACAGGCAGTGCAGTGGCATCTGTAGCTGTAGATCCCAGTGGCCGTCTCTTAGCCACAGGGCAAGAAGATTCTAGCTGCATGTTGTATGACATCAGAGGAGGACGAATGGTACAAAGTTATCACCCTCATTCCAGTGATGTTCGCTCTGTTCGATTCTCTCCTGGAGCTCATTACTTACTAACAGGTTCCTACGACATGAAAATTAAGGTGACAGACCTACAAGGTGATTAATATTGACCTGTTCCCCTGTTTTCAGTCTCTGCTATTCTGCTTGGGGTCTTTCTTTTTTTGTTAATCTGTTATCACTGACTATCCAACGTCTTTGAATTTTGTTTTCATAGTCTTTACTGAGCAATTTACCGGTACCATATTGAGACAAATTGTAGCAAATCATTAAATTAATTGAGGTTTAAAATGGATAGTTTTTTTAATATTAGTTTTTAAAATGTTTAAACGAATCAACATTTATTATCTCGAATCATTCTCAGTTCAGTAGTGGCAGATGTTAAAATGGGTGTTTATGTATTCCTTTTGACTTTGCTTTAAAAAACTTAGCATATGACTTTGTGTAATTAGTTAAGAATTCATTAAGCAAATATCTAGTGGGTAACAACTAGGGGCTGAAAGATGGAACAAGTAACTTCTTGGTGGAACTTACATTTTACAGATGGATAAAAAGTAAACCAGTAAGTGATGTAATTTTAGGTATTGGCAAGTGTTCTTAAAAAATTAGCAAGCTACTAGGGTAGAAAGGGGAAGGCTGTTTTAGATAGGATAAAGTAGTTCTCTCCAGGGAAATGCTGTTTGTGAAGAGACTTAAATGAAGAAAAGGAAGAAGCCACACTAGGACCTCGAAGACCATAGAAAGTATGAAGGTGCTGAGACTGAATGATTTGGCATGTGCATGACACTGCAGGAAGCCAGTGCTGGAACTTAATGGACCCAGGAGAGAGAGGACAATAAGTTAGAGGCAGGGCTTTATAGGTATTTTTAAGACCATAATGGCAGTCCTTTGAAAGATTTAGAACAGAGAGTGATGTGATCTGAATTACATTTTCTTTTGGGTTGCTAGGTCCAATTTCCAATGTGGGGAGGGGGAGGGGGTTCCCCACATGTATAATAAGCAATTTTCCAAACGCCAGCTGGGTATCCTACAATTCAACTCAATTCTGACATTGTCTGCCCAGAGATAGTGTCATGTTCACAAGCTGAGTGTTCAGTCCTGCAATAGTGCATCCCCCCATCCCACTCCAGATGCTGTGTTCGAACCTGGGTTGATACCAGTGCTTCTGAATGACTTGTCTATAGATCAGCTTCCCCCAAACCCCTTCCTTTGGTCTGTTAATTTGCTTCACCAGCTCTCTGAACTCAGATAAACATTTTACTTATTAGAGTGTTTTTTTTTAATAAAAGAATATAATTCAGGAACAGCCAGATAGGGCAGTGTTTGTAGGGAAGGTGTGGAGCTTTCGTGCCTTCTCCAGGTCTGCTAATCTCCTCAATCTCCATATGTTCACTGACCTGGAAGCTCCCTGAACCCTGATCTTTTGGGTTTTTATGAAAGCTTCATTACCTAGACATGATCGATTAACAAATTGACCATGATGAACTCAAGTGCCAGAAATAGAAACAAATATATATTTGTTATTATAAATCACACATTTTAAAAAGATCATTTCAAGTTTTGTAAGGAAAATGGATTTTAAGTATATCAGCAAGGAGGTTATTGGAACAGCTTAGGGGATACACAATAATGGTGGCTTGCACTGGACAGGTAGAGGTGCCGGAGATAATAAGTGATTGAATTTGGGATATATTTTAATTTGATTGGACTGCACTTGGGGAGTGAGGGGTAAAGGAATTAATTCTGATTCCTAAACTTTTGGTACAACAGCCAGAATGGGCAGTGTTTTATTTAAACTGAGATGCAGTAGACAGGCAGGGGAACAGGCTTAGGTAAGAATATCAAAAGTTCAGTTTTACTTAATTATTTATCCATTAAAGATTTATTTATTTATGCGTACAAGAGCTGCGGTGTAGGCCAGAGGTGTGGGTGGGTGAGAGGATTCACCAGAGACAGAGTGGGGAGCAGAACAGGCAGATTGACTGAAATGCATTGCTGAGGGGAGCAGCGGGTGAAACAGGAGAGGTCTGCTGTGCCATGTGGGAAGTTCCTGCTGTGTTGACTGCTGATAGCTTCATAGTGCTGAGACTTAACCCCTTGCGCCACCAGGGAGGCCCCAGAAGTTCAGTTTTAAACTGGGAAGCTGCAACTTTAAGTGAAAGGACATAAAATGAAAGCAGATCGCTGATAAAGTCATTTCTGTCAATATCGGCCAGGATTGTTTTTCTCATAATGTTATCAGGAAATGATGTTACTCCCTACTGTATATCAACCACCATGGTACCAAAAGAATAAGAAGTGGGTATGAAAGGAACAAGGAACCTGAACTCTTGGGACTCAACAAACTTTAAGTCAGGAAGAGGAGGGAGACTGAGAATGCAATAACCCTAAGATCAGGGAGAAATCAAGTTGAGAGAATCTCAGGGAGAGAGAGGCAGTTATGGCAAATGTTGCTGCCTGTGTTACTGGATAGTACTAACATGATTGGGTATTCAGTAATTTATCCTAATTTAAGCCTGTATGAATGAATTATATTCATATAGTTTAGGGTTTTTCATACTGTAATGTCTTAAGTAAAAGGAAGGCTGAGAACTCTATACATACACTTATTTTGCATTGTAAATTGACATCTCTTTTCCTTTTAATATAGGAGACCTCACTAAGCAGCTTCCTATCATGGTGGTGGGGGAGCACAAGGACAAAGTGATTCAGTGCAGGTGGCACACCCAGGACCTGTCCTTCCTGTCGTCCTCTGCAGACAGAACTGTAACCCTCTGGACTTACAGTGGATAAAGTACACCCAATGTCTGTCTAGGCAGTGAAAGCACAGAGACTAAAGACTACTGAGTTTTGAAAGTTACAGATTTGAATAACATAGACTGCCCAAGAAAGTGGCTTAGCAGGAGGAGGCCCCTTATTCCCATGTATCCCTTTGCTAGGAGGTGTTGGGTGGTGTTATTCTGCAGTGCTTTCAGTCTTCCATGTGAGCTCGTGCTGCTGTGACCTGCTATGTGTAGTCTTGTTGCCAAAGTCCACAGAAGAGCTCGTATGTTGTCAGTGTGCACTCCAAAGTCAAGGTGGACGATGTGTTTACGGTTTAGTATTAAATGCATTCCTTGGTCTTTGCCTAAATAACAGTTTTGTATACACATTGAAATTGAACTCTAAGCATATTATTAGAATGTAATGCAACCAAGTTCTACACAGATTAGGCATAGGTGTTCAGAAATTACTTTTGCTTTCCTCACAATCCCATGATATTGTATCACTTGTCAGCTAGAGGTCAGAATTTTATATATCTCTCAAAAGTTACATGGTTGTTTTTATTAAGGATCATTATGGACTTAAAGGTGAATGGAAAACTGCTTCTTAGTTCATTATTAATAAGGCCTTTTCTTTTTTCTTAAAACCAGGGATATAATTACTATTTTGTCCATTTTTTTTGCTTCAGGGTTAAAAGGTAAATGTGTTTGCTTCAGAAATTTGTTAATTTCAATTTTTTGAATGCAACAAGATACCTCCCTTCTAAACTGTACTGTAGTAGCGGAACCACAGCCTTGTTATGTGATGCAACACTTGATGGTACAGTAAATTTTCTGGCTAGCATTTTTCCTCTTAAGATTAAAAACTTTACCATAGACGATAGCATGGCTTGAAATGCTATGTCTGCATGATAATTAAAAATGAAAAATTTAAACTTTGCACTCCAAAAGCTTATTTGGATTTTTTTTCTTGCACTGTTTTATGTAATGCAGAATAGTAATTTTATTTCTATGGCATTGTAGATCCTAACATTTATGTATCTTATTTTCATATTGTACAGTAATTTTACTTTAAATTATTAAATAGGCTATTTTATTTATTTCAAATGCAGTTGAGTTGGTTCCTAATTTTTGAACTGTCTGTGCACTGTATGTAGCAAGCATTTTTAATCTATTGTATACAAGTGGAAAGGGTATTAGAAGTGTAACTGTGGTATTATTTCAATAAAGACCTCTTGACACCTATAACTATTCCTTTCCCTAAGTGTCTGTGGCTTACTTTAAAAGAGAGAGAGAGAAAGAGAGAATTTCAGTTTAGTTGGAGGTAGTGTGATCCACTGGGTGAAATCCGCAGTCAATGTTTCTTTCTCAAGTTCTTCCACTAATTTTTTTTTTTAACCCTTGGCAACTGCATGACTTTTGTGTGTCTTCTATCTCTTTCATTTGTGATCTACAGCTTTCTATTCTGAATATGTTGTCAAAGTTGATTCATGAAAACCTGATAAAATTATAAAATCTAACTTAGATTACAAATGTATTAAAGTGAGAGCTGTAGGGAAAAAATAAATCTAAATTAGGTTGTGGATATTTAATAGGCACACAGTTTTTCTACCTATCAGCCATGCAGAAGGGAGTTCTAAAAATAGGTCACAGTCACTTCTCGGTTTACTCTCATGCTTAGCTTCACACATCTTAAATGTGATAACAGAGCATTAGTATTAACCATAAAACTGGAAAAAGGGTAATTTCTTGATATAAATCAGCTCAACTTCATGATGAAAATGTTAATAAAATTATGTATTTCACCTTCACTGTCAGCGAAAACTTCAAGCTTGTCCTAGGTATGGGGTATGAATTCATTTTGCAATGCATTAGATAGTAAGCACTGCTTACATATGTCCTCCCCCAGCCTCCACACTGTCTTCTGCATGGGGGTGAATAGATACTCAGAGGTTGACGAGAGATACGAGAACTGAAATATTTCTACATTCTCTGAACCCTACTCATTTAGGGTCCAGGGAAGGAGAATGAGGATGCGAAGGGGGTATGCAAAGGTTCTAAACTCTTCCCCAGCTGAAGTTACAGGATTCTGATTTAAAAAAATTTTTAAAGTATTTTCTAGAGCTTGTAATAAGCCAAAGCATACAACAAAATGAAAAAGCAACCTGTGAAATGGGGGCAAATACCTGCAAATCTTATTTATGATAAAGAATTAATAGCCAGAATATATAAAGAGTCAAACTGATTTTAAAATGAGCAAAGGACTTGACTATATATTTCTACAAAGGAGACAGACACGTGATCATTAAGCACATGAAAAATGCTCAACTTCACTAATCAGGGAAATGCAAACCCAAACCACAATGAGATATCACTTAATACCCATTAGGATGCTACTAGCAAAACAAAATAACACGTTATTTTGAACATGTGTTCAAACAGCACTGATGGTGGCAATGTAAAATGCTATAGCCATGGTGGCAAATAGTATAGTGGTTCCTCAGAATATTAAAAATAGAATTGTTATATGACTCATCAATCTGACTTTTGGGTACATACCCAAAGCAAATGAAAGCGGGGTCTCAAAGACATATTTGTGCATTAATGTTCACAGCGTTACAGCCAAAAAGTGGATTCTGCCCGAGTCCATCAAGAGATGAATGGATAAACTCTAGTACATAATACAATGGAATATTACTCAGTCTTAAAAAGAAAGGAAATTCTGACATAACAATATGAAGTTATGTTAACTGAAATTATCACAAAAAGACAAACACTATGATTCAACTTATGCGAGTTAGGTAGTCAAATTCATAGAGACATTAAGTAGAATGGTGTTTGCCAGGCGCTGGGGACAGGAGGGAACGATGAGTCGTTTAATCAAATTTCAGTTTTGCAGCATGAAGACGGTGGTGATGACTGTACTTGAATGTACTTAATGATACAGAACTGTAACTCAAACACAAAGATGGCAAATTTTATGTAATGTGTATTTTAATTTTTTAAAATTGTAATAACATGCACACTCAAGTGTACTATGTCATACCAAATTTTAACAAACTTTTAAAATTTGTTGTCAATTTATTGTAGTGTACATCTTTCATTTCCTCCTAGGGTGTAAAACTCGTCATTTCAATTCTTTGGAGTTTCCTGAGATTGCTAAACACAAACCAAAACTTTCAACTACTCTATGGTGTTTAAACGCCTCCTCCACCCTCCTCCAACACCCCCAATTAGGACTGTGGTCACGTATCTCCCATTTAAAAAAAAAATCATGCTCAAAGCAAATTTCTGGCTTTGATTACCAATGCTACGCGTTCGAATTTATAAATTCATCAATATTAAGACAAAACTCTTCGTAACCGTTTATTACATTTGGCTTCCCCCTAAGTCTTCCCTGCAGAATCGTTCTCTTAAGTGAAAAAAACCCAAATGCCCCAACCTCAAACCAGCCAACAGAGACAGGCCCCGCCCCCCCTCAGCGGGGCCAATCAGCTGCGCTCCCGGGAAGGCCGCACAGCCGCTGGCCGAGCGAGTCGATAAACAGACGCGCGCGTCCCGACGCCCGCTCCAACGCCGTGGAGGGCAGCTCGCCATCTTCTCCCGTCGGCTGTGGCCGGTGTCTGGCTTCCGGGACAGGCAGGTGCGCGACGGAGAAAGTGAGTCCGCGCGTCGGGTGTGTTTGTGCGGCGGCGAGGGCTCCGGTTCGGCCCCGCAGGTCCCGCAGGCGCTGCCGGGCCGCGCTGGTCCGCCCCGCGGTAGCCCCGGCCTGCGGGGCACTTGGGGAACTTGGAAACGGGGTGGGCGAGCGAGCCGCCCCCACCCCGCGGGCGGCTGACCGTCTGCTGCCCGCTGGCTGCGCGGCTGCTGTTGCGAGCGGCGCTTCGGAGCGGCCTGGGGAAAGGGACAAGCCCGTGCAGAGCCCGTCCCGTGCGAACGTTGACTCTTGTTGATTTCAGTTGTCTCTGGAAACCGTAAGCATAATTGAAACAAGTGCCGTCAGCAAAATAGCTGGTATTTGATAGTAATTGTTTTAAGATTCCAAATCAAATTTGAGTGCATGAAAGTTAAGAGATGCCAGAAAAGCCTGTGCATATACAAGCGGGCGGTGAAAAACAATTCCGATGTTCTCGTTGGCCGTGGTTAGCGAAGTGACGCCCGCCAGGTTGGCTTCGTTATCTTCATTATCGTCGTGTGGGAGCGAGTTGGAAATGCGCTTTGTTAAGTGTGAGAGCCCGGGCTCCGGGAAGCTGCATGCACACGGGCGAACTAAACGGCACGCCCCTGGCTTCGTGGTCATTGGGCGTTCTGGGTTAATGCAGTTTGACCTGCTATCCATCTTAGTCTTGTCTTATTACGCACGAGTTCATTGAAATCAGGGAGTTTTCTCTTGTGCCCATTTCCATTCCTAGCTAGCAGTGCCCTTGGACATCCCCTTCTCTCCAAGGAGCCCTTCTGCCTGGTCGCTCCCTAGACATCTGCTCTCATTGGTTCCCCTGTGTAGAGATGGGGGTCCAGGAACTAGTTCCTCCTGGTCACCGTCCCAGACACCCTCTCCTCTGAATAGCTCCTTAGGGACACTGGCGCCGGGCCAGACAGAGGCAGTTAGGAAGAGCCTGCTGGGTTCTCTCACTATCCAAGTGCCCTTGAGCAAGTTAACCTGTTTTCCTTAACTGTAAAAAGGTAACAGTAGCACTATTCCCAAGGATTAACTGAAGGACGGCATGGAGAGGTCTTTGGCACACAGTAATCAAATACTGGGTACTATTTATGTATGTTAATTATGTATCTATTTTGATACTAGTGTCAAAGCCTGAAAAAAGATTTAAAAAATGGAAACTGGGGGAGAGACTCTTAGAAATAGCAGAATCATGGGTGCTTTATTAAACGATATCAACTCAGTGTGGTTACTTAACACTTGCTCCTCAGAGTGTCATCTGTGGCTTAACACCTGTGGCCTCACTGGGCGCTTGTTAGAAATGCAGAATCTCAAGCCCACCCTAGAGTTAACCTGTTTTTCAACAAGATCCCAACAGGTGTAAATACAGCTCTTTGGAAGTGAGATCAGTGGTGAGGTTTCTAAATTTCTAGCCTTTAATCAGTGATTACCGGGATTTAGAAAGGAGATTTCTAGCTGATTCCACTATTCTTACCTCCTGGTCTTCCATCACTTCTGTGTTGCTAATCACTAGCTTTAGATCACTGTTGGAGAAAGTAACCATTGTGTGTAGGGTAAGTGAATTGGTTAGGCGTCTTGCGCCACTAGCCTCTGTGGCCATCCTTGAGGTTAATGCAGAGGGCGCTTGGGAGCGAGCGTTGGTGCGCGGCACAAGTGCCTGATTGTGGACACCTGGAGCATGGATGTGGGCACACGTGAGCCTAGAGGTCAGGGATATAAGGGCAGCGTCTCTCTCACACGGGGGTGGGGATGGGAGTGGGTGTTTGAGAGCCAGAGAAAGAGTAAAGATTGAGGGGGAGGCGGCTGGGAGGCTTGGTTGCCTGCCTGCCTCCCTCCTAGGCCTCTCCACTGCCCCTGCAGCCTCCCCTGCCGGCCTTGCCAGCCTCCCAGCCCCCCTGCCTTGCCTGCCTGCAGCCTTGCCACTGGCATGACTTTCAGAGCGTCTCAGTCAAAACTCAGTGCAGTATTATGATTTATGAAAAACGGGGACATTGGTCATCCACAGTTCCTGGCTCACAGCTCCCCAAATCTTGGAATTTGTTAAGTGTTGAGAGTGATAAAGGTGGCTTTTGTTATGTTAATGAGGCTAACTTTGGGGGTGGATCTGATACCAGTGTGTTACCAGGAGACCCAGCCCTGCGATTGGAGACTGGAACTTCCAGTCCCACCACCTTATTTCCTGGGTGGGAGTGGAGCCAGAGGTTGAGTTCAGTTGCCAGTGGCCATTGGATTTACTCAGGCCTGTGTCATGAAGCCGCTATAAAAACGAAAAAGAAGGGACTTCGGAGAGCTTGTGGGTTGATGAATGCTGGAGATTTGGGGAGAAGGATGCACCAACAGAGGGCGTGGAAGCTCCGTACCCTTTCTTATGCCTTGTCCTGTGCATTTCTACGAACTGGCTTTTTCCGTTGGTGACCTGGTGAGTAAATGGACTTGATAATTCTGTGAGCTGCTTTAGCAAATTAATCGAACCTAAGGAGAGACTCCTGATTTACGGAAGGACTGCGCCCTTAACCTGTGGAATCTGATCTCTCTGGGTAGTGATAGAATTCAGCTGAATTCTAGACACCCTGCTGGTGTTGGCCAATTGCTTGTTGGTGTGGGAAAGTCTTCACACACTTATTCTGGAATTGAGTCCAGGAACCCTGTTCAGGAAATTCCAACTGGAAGCAGAGGCCAGGCCAGCTGTCCTTCATTGTATTGCGGGAGTCCTCTGCAGATGTCTGGAATTCTGCCTCTATGCATTTTTCTTCTACTTTGATTCTCTGCCCTGTGAGCTACCCTGCCTCAGCGCCATCTCCTCACAGGGCCTTCTGGGCTCTGCCTGGCTTTCCCCTGCTTGTCCCCACGGCCTGGAAGCGCTCTGCAGGCAGTAGGCTGGGGCATGGAGGGGCTGTCTGCGATTATTGCCCGTCTTTCAAAGACCATTATTCTTTCTTGCCTGGTGTCCACAGTCTGGAAAACAGATTTTCATGCAGATCCTAAATCTGGTCCCTGTTACTCCACGTTGGCTGCAGTGTTGGAATTACTGTGTCATCCACCTGAATTTTTCCTTTATTCCCGCAGGCTCCTGTCCCCACTACTCCATTAGCGCCCTACCCTCTGATCACTTCACCTCTCAGCCGCACAGTGCTCGCAGCCTCCTCCTCTCCCACTTGGCTTCCCCAGTACCTGCCTCTTCTGCCTCTCTAGCACTCAGTGGCAGTATCTCTTGCCCGTTCTCCCTCTGAGTTCTAAATGTTGGCAAACCCCAGGGCACTTTTGCCCTGAGAATGGCTTGTCTGGTAATCTTTTCCACCCCTAATTTAAACCCCACCTACATCCTGCTGGCTGCCCAAGGCTTTCTATAGCCCCGGCCTCCCCTTAGTGCCATTCCATTCTCCACCTGGCAGCCACAGTGATTTATTTCAGAAAGTACCCAGATTCTGTCACCTCCCTGCTTAAAACCCTCTACTGTCTTCCTGTTACCCGTAGAGCGTACAAACCACGGTAATGTGCTCCCCCAGCTCGACCATAAGACTCAGCCATTCTGCCGCCCTCTTGCTGCTCTCTGAATGCTTCCTTACTCCTTACTCCGAACTTCTCTACTCAGTGTTTTCTCTCTGGGTGTTCTTTATCCAGGTTTCCCTGAGATAAGCGTCCTCACAGTATTCTGCTTCCCTGTGATTATCTCCTGCTGGGCAGCAAACCACCCGGGAGACTAGTGACTTTAAAAATGTCATCACTCCATCCTCCCTGGTGGCACAGCGGGTTAAGTGCAGGGCAGCACAGCACTGTGGAGCTGTGGCGTGAGTTCTATGCCCGGATGGGGAGATTTCCACATGGCGCAGAGCCCACCTCTCCAGCCTCATCCGTTGCTCCCCTTAGCAGTGTGTTTCGGTCGATCTGCCTGTTCTGCTCCCCACTCTGTCTCTGGTGAACCCTCTCACCCCTGCACTTCTGGCCTGCACCCCAGCTTATATGCATAAAGATAAATAAATCTTTAAAAAGTAAAAATGTTATCATCCCTGACTCTTGGGCCTGTGGGGCTGGAGTGGGTGCAGCTGGGTACTTCTTGTGTCCCCAGTGCTGCTGGCTAGGTCGCCGTGTCAGTTCCCAAGGGATTGCACTGGAGCCACAAGCAGGTGTCTCTCACATGCAGGCTGCTATGTTGGCTGCCGAGGGGTAGCTCGGTGTGTCTCTTCTGCACAGCCACTCCACCTGTCCTGGCGATCTCACGGCCTGGTCACCGAGTTCAAAATGGGGGGTGGGTGGATGGGAGGGGCAGGAGTTCCAAAGTGACAAAGTAGAAGCAGTCAGCCCTCTATCGGCCAGGCCCAACCCAGCATTGCTCCTATCACAGTAGTTTGGTTAAATCATCACAGGGCCAGCCCAAATTCAGGAGGAGGTAAAATACATTTCTTCTCTCCGTGGGGAAATGAAAAAGAATTTGTGGTCACCTTTGATTTCCTTAAAGGCTTTCTCTAAAATACTCAGCATTGCCTGCCTGTTGTCCTGCCATTTTTTCCCCTCCAATTCATGGGGCCCATCACTCTCTGAAATTATGTTTTGTCAAAGTATTATTCCATTTCCCCTAGAATATCAGCTTCTTAAAGAACACCAGTCTAGTTTCCTGTTATATCCCTATCACTTCAAATGGTGCCAGTATCCAATAGGTATTTAGTAAATGTTGAACAAATAATGCTGAGCTTTCCTCCAAAACCATGTTCTAATTTTGAACTTAATTTTAAAGTTGATCATGTCATCATTTTTGTTGTTGGTAGACCTCACAGTCTTGGCCTGGTGACTTCTGTCTGCCGTCAGTGTGGTCGCTGAGTCTGTGACTTCACCTGCAGCGTGTCCTGTGCGTTCTGCTCTCCCTGTCCCCACGCTTCAGACCGGCGCCTTTCTCCTTCAGCCCTTTCGTTGGACTCTCTGAGTCTAGTCGTTCATCACTCTGTACGCATAACGCCAGTGTGTTCTTCCGAATGTAGCTCCCACCCGCTTGAAGGCTCTCGAGCAGGTGGAGTGAGTTGTAAGCCTTTTACTTCACCGGGGCCACCCAGTGCCTCCCCGACCTGGGGCCCACCACGTCCGCCCTTGGTTTGCGGCCTCTGAACCTGCGCCTTTGGGGTTTCTGTCTCTGCCTCCCCATCTCATCCCTTGGAATGCCACCCATAGCTCAGAATCCAAGTGTTTCTCGTGAACTCATTCCTGTTTCTCCTAGTCAGTTGCGCTTTCTTTCTTTCTTTTTTTTTTTTTTAATATAATATTTATTTTT